>JAODAL010087225.1:0-10000 GCA_025379985.1 Phyllomedusa bahiana | reverse complement strand
AAGTGTTTATCCCCCATGCTGGGGTACAGCTACATGCCAGTCTGCTCTAAAATGCCCTCCATGCTGCTGCTTTAAAGTGTTTATTCCCCAGTGCTGGAGTCCAGCTACACGCCAGTCCGCTCTAAAATGTCCTTGCTGCTGCATCTACTAAATGTTATATCTGTGGCCCCATGTGCATGTGCTGTAGTCTCCATATCTTGCCCCCCTCACCTCCTCGTCATGGCACCTGTACTCCGTGGCAGACATGCTGGGATCTGTAGTCCTCCTGTGCTGGGATCTGTAGTCCCCCTGTGCTGGGATCTGTAGTCCCCCTGTGCTGGGATCTGTAGTCCCTCTGTTCTGGGACCTGTAGTCCCCCTGTGCCGGGACCTGTAGTTCCCCTGTGCTGTGATCTGTAGTCCTTCTGTGCTCTGATCTTTAGCCCCCCTGTGCTGGGAGCTGTAGTCCCCCTGTGCTGGAATCTGTAGTCCCCCTGTCCTGGGACCTATAGTCCCCCTGTGCTGGACCTGTAGTCCCCCTGTGCTGGGATCTGTAGTTCCTCTGTGCTGGGACCTGTAGTCCCCCTGTGCTGGGACCTGTAGTCCCCCAGTGCTGGGATCTGTTGTCCTACTGTGCTCTGATCTGTAGTACCCCTGTGCTGGGAACTGAAGTCCCCCTGTGCTGGGACCTGTAGTCCCCCAGTGCTGGGATCTGTTGTCCTACTGTGCTCTGATCTGTAGTCCCCCTGTGCCGGGATCTGTAGTCCCCCTGTGCTGGGATCTGTAGTTCCCCTGTGCTGGGATCTGTAGTCCCCCTGTGCTGGGATCTGTAGTCCCCCTGTGCTGCGATCTGTAGTCCCCCTGTGCTGCGATCTGTAGTCCCCTGTGCCGGGATCTGTAGTCCCCCTGTGCTGGGATCTGCACTCCCCCTGTGCTGGGATCTGTAGTCCCCCTGTGCTGGGATCTGTAGTCCCCCTGTGCTGGGATCTGTAGTCCCCCTGTGCCGGGATCTGTAGTCCCCCTGTGCTGGGATCTGTAGTCCCCCTGTGCTGGGATCTGTAGTCCTTCTGTTGGACCTGTAGTCCCCCTGTGCTGGGATCTGTAGTCCCCCTGTGCTGGGATCTGTAGTCCCCCTGTGCAGCGGTCTGTAGTACTCCTGTGCAGGGACCTGTAGTCGACCTGTGCTGGGACCTGTAGACCCCCTGTGCAGGGACCTGTAGTCCTCCTGTGCTGGGATCTGTAGTCCCTTTGTGCCGGGACCTGTAGTCCCCCTGTGCTGGGATCTGTAGTCCCCCTGTGCCGGGACCGGTCGGTCCCCTGTGCTGTGATCTGAACTGCCCCTGGTCTGTACCTGTAGTCCCCCTGTGCGGGGACCTGTAGTCCTCCTGTGCTGGGATCTGAAGTCCCCCTGTGCCGAGATCTGTAGTCCTCCTGTGCCGGGAGCTGTAGTCCCCCTGTGCTGAGATCTGTAGTCCCCCTGTGCCGGGATCTGTAGTACTCCTGTGCCGGGATCTGTAGTCCCTCTGTGCCTTGATCTGTATTCCCTCTGTTATGGGACCTGTAGTCCTCCTGTGCTGGGACCTGTAGTCCCCCTGTGCTGGGATCTGTAGTCCTCCTGTGCTGGGATCTGTAGTCCCCCTGTGCCGGGACTTGTAGTTCCCCTGTGCTGTGATCTGTAGTCCCCCTGTGCCTGGATCTGTAGTCCCCCTGTGCTGGGATCTGTAGTCCCCCTGTGCCGGGACCTGTAGTTCCCCTGTGCTGTGATCTGTAGTCACCCTGTGCCGGGACCTGTAGTCCCCCTGTGCCGGGACCTGTAGTACGCCGGTGCTGGGAACTGTAGTCCCTTTGTGCCGGGACCTGTAGTCCCCTGTGCTGGGATTGTGTCCCCCTGTGCCGGGACCTGTAGTTCCCCTGTGCTCGTGATCTGTAGTCCCCTGTGCTGGATCTGTAGTCCTCCTGTGCTGGGATCTGTAGTCCCCCTGTGCCGAGATCTGTAGTCCCCCTGTGCCGGGGCCTGTAGTCCCCTTGTGCCGGGATCTGTAGTCCCTCTGTGCTGGGATCTGTAGTCCCCCTGTGCCGGGACCTGTAGTCCCCCTGTGCCGGGACCTGTAGTTCCCCTGTGCTGTGATCTGTAGTCCCCCTGTGCTGGGATCTGTAGTCCCACTGTGCAGGGGTCTGTAGTCCTCCTGTGCAGGGACCTGTAGTCCTCCTGTGCCGGGACTTGTAGTTCCCCTGTGCTGTGATCTGTAGTCCCCCTGTGCCTGGATCTGTAGTCCCCCTGTGCCGGGACCTGTAGTCCCCCTGTGCCGGGACCTGTAGTCCCCCTGTGCCGGGACCTGTAGTTCCCCTGTGCTGTGATCTGTAGTCTCCCTGTGCCGGGACCTGTAGTCCCCCTGTGCTGAGATCTGTAGTCCCCCTGTGCCGGGATCTGTAGTCCCCCTGTGCAGGGATCTGTAGTCCCCCTGTGCCGGGACCTGTAGTCCCCCTGTGCCGGGATCTGTAGTCCCTCTGTGCCTGGATCTGTAGTCCCTCTTTTCTGGTTCCTGTAGTCGTCCTTTGCTTGGTCCTGTAGTACCCCTGTGCTTGTCTCTGTAGTTCCCCTGTGCCGGGACCTGTAGTCCCCCTGTGCAGGGAACTGAATTCCCCCTGTGCCGGGACCTGTAGTCCCCCTGTGCCGGGATCTGTAGTCCTCTGTTCTGGGACTGTGTCCCCTGTGCCGGGACCTGTAGTCCCCCTGTGCTTGGATCTGTAGTCCCCCTGTGCCGGGACCTGTAGTCCCTCTGTGCCGGGACTGTAGTCCCCCTGTGCTTGGATCTGTAGTCCCCCTGTGCCGGGACCTGTAGTCCCTCTGTGCCGGGACCTGTAGTCCCCCTGTGCTTGGATCTGTTGTCCCCCTGTGCCGGGACCTGTAGTCCCTCTGTGCCGGGACCTGTAGTCCCCCTGTGCTGGATCTGTAGTCCCCCTGTGCCGGGATCTGTAGTCCCCCTGTGCCGGGACCTGTAGTCCCCCTGTGCTGGGACCTGTAGTCCCCCTGTGCTGTGATCTGTAGTCCCCCTGTGCCGGGACCTGTAGTCCCCCTGTGCTGTGATCTGTAGTCCCTCTGTGCCGGGATCCCTGGTCCGTGCCCCGCAGCCCCCGGCACCTGTCTCCCCGGCAGGTGTGCCCGCTCGCCGCCACTAGAGGTCACAGCAGCCGCTCCGGGTTTTGCAGCAGCCGCTCCGCCCCGGGTTTTGCTCCGCGCCGGCCGCTTAGAAATAGGAAAATTCAATAATAAAACCCCAGGATCAGGCAAGTTCCATGGCGCATGCGCGCCGCCGAGGTCCGAAACCCACATTTTCCTTTACTTGGAAAGTCACCCAAAGCCGCAGAAGTGCAGGTAAGAGGCGGCGGGCGGCCGGGCGGGACCGGCGGGGGGCGGGCGGCCGGCGGGGGGCTCCGACTGCGGGCGGGCAGGGGGCTCCGGGGCTCAGGCTGCGGGCGGGCGGGCGGGGGGCTCCGGGGCTCAGGCTGCGGGCACCTCCACAAAGTGGCCCAACTCGGCGGGGCCGTCACTCCCCGGGGGCGCAGCTGTCACCCGGCGGGGGGCGGGCGGGGGTGTGCGCAGGGGCCGGCGCGCTCCCGCACTGTTGGTCAATGTCACTCTCTCCTATTTTTGAGCCCGGGACAGGGAACAGGTGCCCGAGGTGTCAGTCAGCGGCCGCCGCGCACTCCGGGCACACGCCGACCGGGGCCGAGCCGCCACTCATCTGTTTCTTCTTCTTCTTCTTTCTATGTTTCTGGGGAAATAAAGAAGGAAAGTTGTGAGAAGAGAATCCGATGCCGGGAGGAAAGTTTCCCCTCAGCAGCCTGGAGCCCCCCAGAGGAGAGGAGCGCCGACCGCACGGTAAGTGTCCGGGGAGTCCACTATTCCCGGGGCCCCTGAGGACCCAGCACCCCCGGCCCGGAGAGTCCACTATCCCGGGGCCCCTGAGGACCCAGCACCTCCTGCCCGGAGAGTCCACTATCCCGGGGCCCCTGAGGACCCAGCACCTCCTGCCCGGGGAGTCCACTATTCCCGGGGCCCCTGAGGACCCAGCACCTCCTGCCCGGAGAGTCCACTATTCCTGAGCCCAAGAGGGGAGAGTTGGGACCCCTGAGGATAGGACCCACCACCACTACCTGCCCAGTAAGTCAGTTCTCTATTCCTGGGGCCCCTTGGTGCAGAGGATGGGACCCATCACTCCCTTCCCGGACACTCCTCTGTTCCTGGGGCCCCTGACAGGCTAGGACCCACCACCGCCTGCCCAGTCAGTCCTCTATTCCTGGGGCCCTGCAGACCATCACTGGGGTCCTTGTCGGTTTTCTGTTACTATTTGCAGATTAGAAAGTTACTTGAATTTTGCTGAGACTTTGATGGATGCAGCTTATTAGATCTTGTATTTTGTGTCTTGTATACAGCGTAATCTGCCTATACTATATATTGTATACAGTGTTGTATAGAGTTTATCTAGTGTCTTATGTGTTAGGTACATTATGGTGTACACAGCTTAAATATATTGTATCTTGTGACTTGTATACAGCTTATTATATCTTGTATATATTATGGTTTATATATTGTATCTTGTTTGCTGTATACATTATGGCTTATATGTATATTGTCTTACATGTTGTATACAATTTATATATATATATATATATATATATATATATATATATATATATATATATATATATATATAATTATGGTGTACACAGATTATATCTATATTGTATCTTACATGGTGTATACAGTTTATATATTGTATCTTGTTTGCTGTATACGTTGGATACATTCTGGTGTATATAGCTTATATATATATATATATATTGTATCTTGTTGTATACAGCTTATATAGTGGATACATTGTGGTGTATATAGCTTATATATATATATATATATATATATATATATATATTTTTGTGTATATATATCTCTTGTTGTATACAGCTTATATAGTGGATACATTGTGGTGTATACAGCTTATCCCTCTGTATCTGACACCCGCCATAGGTGCAGGGTTAATCTGGGGCTCACACACTTTGTGGGGAGCTGCCCCCTTCCTGGGTCGGTTGTGACCCCGCAGTAATCGGGTGGCAGCGATCTTGTGCCTTCTCCTGGTTAATTTATTAGACTGGTTATTTATTCTGTTGATGATAATCTGTTGCTGGTTTCCATAGAGATGTCAACGGATCGCTCCCAGAAATCACACTCGGTAACACCAGGGCATTTAAAGGGCCGCTCTGCTGTTTGCAGACAGTAGCTGGGAACTTTCCCGAGGTTGTTTAAGTCTCCAATATGTTTTGTTTTATGGCAGGGAGGTTGCGCTCGCTCCTGTGCCAAGCAGAGCTTATTATGGCCAACACAAAGTCACCGCTTTGATCCTCAAGTTGCATCATTATTTAAAATAGATCATTTTTCTCTCCCCCCAACGAAAATCTCACAAACCTTTCAAGATCAAAGACTTTGGCCAAGAACTATTGTTTTAAAAGAAGTGAACTTAAAAACAATCCTTTTTTTTTTTTCCTTTATGAATGAAGTTTCCAGGATTTGCTCGTTTTGACCTAAATGAGGAATTTTTAGCAATAAAAGCAAAGCTCCTCGACTATAATGTTGTTTTATACTAAATCCTTGTGAAGTATAAACAACTTCAAAGCGGCCCCCAGTCTGTGCGGCCCCCGGTCTGATATGGGGGGTGCGTCTGCTAGAATCCAACTTTATAGGGAGTCAACAAACACAATTGTGAATGCATTAGTGTGTATACAGATGTGTGTGGATTGTGTGTCAATGTATATTTTGTGTGTGTGTACATATGTGTTTATCTACATGAATTGTGTGTATCTGTGTGTGTATATGAATTGTTTAGTGTGAGCTCTTTGGGTATTTCATTGTGTGTCTGTTTAGTTTTAGCATGTGTCTGGGTGTTGTGTAGGCATATTTGTGTGTATATGTGTTTCTATGTTGTGCTGTATATTAGTGTATGTATCTGTTATGTTGTATATTAGTGTATCAATGTTGTCTGTATCTATTGTGTGTTTTGTATGTGTGTGCATATATGTTGTGTTGTATATTAGTGTATCTATATTGTATGTGTGTGCATATATGTTGTGTATTTGTTATGATGCATATTAGTGTATTTATGGTGTGTATATGTATCAATATTGTATGTTGTGTATATGTATCTGTTGTATCATATGTTGTGCTGCATATTAGTGTATCTATGTAGTGTATTTGTTGTATTGTATTAGTGTATATATGTAGTATATCTATATTATGTGTTGTATATGTATCTGTTATGTTGTATATGTGTGTGTATCTGTATTGTATATTACTGTATCAATTGTGTATATGTATCTTTATTGTATGTTGTGTGTATCTGTTACATTGTGTTGTATTAGTGTATCTATATTGTGTTGTATATTAGTGTATCTATGTTGTGTATATGTACCTATGTAGTATTTATCAATGGTGTGTGTATCTATATTGTGTGTTGTATATCTGTTATGTTGTATATTAGTTTATATTGTGTGTTGTAGTGTGTATCTGGTGTGTTGTATATGTATCTATATTGTGTGTTGTATCTATACTGTGCATCTATATTATGTGTATATATGTATCGATACTGTGTATTGTACTAGTGTATCTATGTAGTGTCAATCTGTATTGAGTGTTTTTTTTTTTTTTTTTTTCAATTTAATTTTATTAAGTACCCTAAAACAGTGTAAATGTAAAGTTTCCCTGCCGGGGTCTGTGTGGCGCGGTAACTTCTGTGGCCGGTCTGTCGGGGTCGGTCCCCCGTCGTGTGTTTGTCGGGTGTCGCTCCATCACATGGGGCTGATCCTTGCTTCTCTCCGTCGCTGCTTTAATGATGCATTTTGTTTGTGTTTGTTGTGTAATTTGGTTCGGATGCAGAAACGACTGTGACAAGTTAAGAAAAAAAACCCAAAAGGCTGTGCAGCTTTAAAGTCAGGAGTTTGCATATTCTCCTCGGATCTCTCCCCTTTGCTAATTATTGTGTTGTTTTCAGAGCAAATATGTCATATCCATGGCGACCGGGCAGGTTTATTGTCTTTGTGAAGGAATAGCTCACATAAGTAATTAATGACTTCTTTTTTTTTTTTTTTTTTCCTCTCTGGCTTAGGTTAAACAGATCATTCAGGGAAAGTCAGATCTTCCCCCTTCGGTTTTTTTCCCCTAATACAGAGACACCAGAAAATGAGTTAGAACAAGACGCCTCTTTCCCGGCAAAGTCGTCGGCTTATTTTTTTTCTTGTTGCGGCCGGGTCGTCGCCGCTGGCAGGAGATCCGTGCTCGGTGGTAGCAGCGGGTGGAGGCGGCAGCATCCTGCAGGAACTCAGCCTCCGTCCTCCCCACGGTCCCCGAGCAGCGTCCCCGCTTCTCCTGCAGCCGCTGCTTATAATTGAAATGTTGACACGCCGGGGGCGCGGCAGCCGCCGCTATCACCCCGGGGTCATCCCTACAGGGGATTAGGGACCAAAAGTTTCTGTAATGTTTGGTGATGCCCAGCGCCCGTCTGTGAAGTGAGGGTGCAGCAGCCGCCCGCCTATTAGCAGCCTTAATCTGCTATCTCGCTGACCCAGCTCTCCATATGGACGGTTAAGTGGGATTAGCAGTTTGCTCTTCTTGACGGAGCCGGTTTCCTCCATCTCTCGTCCGTTTGTGGTTGAGGCATGAAACCTGCGGGGCGGGTGGCTTTAGGAGACGGCACTTGTTCCTCGCTGTCACTCAAATCCCCCCCCCCCCCCCGATTCGATATAACGGAGCGTTCTCTGTGTATTACACCCATCTGTAATTTATTAAAGAGCACCGGCGGAGATTGAGAGGTGTAGTCGTCTGCTGGGGATGGTCAAGGGCAGCAGCCGGCATGTGGTGCTGCGCTCCGGCCGTGTCGGCCGCCCTGCTCCTATATACATATGTCTCTTACATTTGACTCTTGTCCGTCCTGTTTGGTCGAAGCAATCGGTTAAGATGCAGGATAATTCTATCTGTGGTGTAAAAGTTGCAGGTTTGGGGGAGATGCGCCCATTATAACGTGATCGCTGTCGCCTCTTGGGATCATTTGCTGTTATTTTTAATATTTTTTTTAATGCATTTTATTGTCATTTATTTTTAAATTTGAATTTTTTCTTTTTATTTTTTCTTTTTTTAATTTTGCATTTGCCATTTTTATTTTTCAGCCAAATTTGACTTCAAATTCTGCGAGTCCTTTTTCCGCCGATATTTCAGCTCCACATTGCACCTTGATGGAGGTGGGAAGGTGCCACAGCCCGGCAGCCGGGTTAACCCTCTGTGACAGAATACCGCAGCTTAAATGAAAGCAAGAATAAGAGAGAGCGAGAACATCGTAAATTTTGCTAAAATTAATCAGCCGTTTAAGGGCTTCCCATTAACGAGGTTTTCTAGGCAGGCTGCCTCCTCGCGTCCCCGGTCAAAGTCCGGGAGGGGGATGAGAAATTTGAAGAGGAATAATAAAAAACAAAAGAAAGGTTTGGAATTTAGAAATAAATCCTCAAGTGTCCTTGATCCATTTTTGTCAGATTTTTTTTTTTTTTTTTGGTCTGATTTGTCCTGTGGTGCCTTTGACAGAATAGGCACGTAGAGAAGAGAGCGACGGAGAGAGAGGGAAGGAGCGCGACGTGCCGGTCCTTTGGAGCTCATTATCATTCTTAATAAGTCTTAAGGAATAAAGAGGAGCATGAAATTAAATGCCCGGGGAATCCTAAAAACTCCTCAAGGTGAGAGGGTCTTAAGGACAAATGGAAGGAAGCAGGAGGAGAGCAAATGCCCCGAAAAAACTGGTGAACGACCACGGGGAAGGCTGCAGAGAAGTTGCTTCTCCTTTTCCCCAGGAATAATTGAACGTCGATCAAAGGGGGGGAAGGTTTCTTTGAGGAAAGGAGAAAGCACTTAACGTTTCATTAAAAAATGACCCGGTTGGGCTCGTCCCCTGCCAAAACCCCTCATCCTCCCTGGTCACGGAAGGGGCTGGCGGCGCGCTGCGGGGGGCTCGGCTTTCTTCTCTCCCCGTTGCCTCTCGTATCACGGGGCCCCTCTGTTCTGCACGATTCCTGGGTTTTGGTCCCCCAAAACCAAAATTTCCTGTGGTCGTTCCTGCTCAGTTCCGCCGCCCCCTTTGCACTCCGTTCCAAAATCCTGGTTCCCCCCAAAGTCCTTTTTCTATCAGATCCCTTCAAGGAGTTTTTTCCCTTTTAATAATAATTTCATTTTCTTCACCGCGTTTTTTCTGTATAAAATCAGGGTGCCCCGGGGGGCCGGGGCCGTCCCCTCTGGCCGTTTATCTGCGGTAAGGAAAATTTTAACCACTTGTAGTTCTGCCGGATTTCCCAAAAAAACAAACCCAGGGTCGAGGTCAGTGACCTGCAGAGGAGCCCGAAGGGACCCGGCCCCCGGAAGAAAATTTTGTTCGTGGGGGAGATGATGGGCAAAAACCGTATCGGTGGGGTTTTTCAGGGGCCTGTTATTTGGGAAAATCTTTATTGTTGGGGGGTTTGTATTTGGGGGAGAAAAAATCAGATCTGTTAGTGGGAAGAAGATGGGGGGGGTTGTTTTGAAGTTGGATTATTACACGAGAATTTGATATGTAAAATTGGAAGAAACCCGAATATGCAAATTGGAATTGTCCTTTAAAAATCCTTTAATTGACCATTTTAAAGTAAGAAAAAATCAAAACTGCCCCCTTTTTAGTTTTGGCCCTGTTTATTTTAGGGTATCGTTAGAGGGGGCCCCCCCCATAAAAAATTAAACCCAACCCCTAGGGGTCTTAACTAAAGAACCAATACCAGCAGGTGGGAAGGGAAATCCAAAAATTTTATGGAAAAGAGAAAATTTTAAAAGCACAGAACATGATACCATTAGAAATTCAATGAACCATAAAGTGAAAAAGTATTGTAGACAAAATCTGAGTAATTTGAAGTAGAACAGTAAAAAAAAAACCCCAAGAAAAACTACAAGACTTCACCATAAT
>JAODAL010087224.1:0-10001 GCA_025379985.1 Phyllomedusa bahiana | reverse complement strand
CTAAGAAAAAATTTATTGAACAAAAAGATTTACAGTTTATAAAACGTAAAGAACACCTGCAAACAAAACATGAAAATTCATGAGCAAATTAAGTTCTATTCATCTGCACTACATATTAATACACAAATTAATCAGAGGAACAATGTAAAATCATGTCATCAACATCTCAAACTAGAGCTGCTAGAACAATATGTATGGTATTCAGCAGCACTTAATTACCCAGAATATGATCAAAATTCCTAGGCACCCAAAAAAATATATTTTTTTTGTTCCCCAGTGTATTAAGTCAATATAGCAGTTAGTGAGATTGGATTTGGAGAGAAGGGTGGAAAGTTTGTCATGAGTAACAGTAAAGAAGCAGATTATGGGAGAAAAGTATTGTGCAGATATAAATACGTGGGTTGTGGAGTCTGTAGGTTGAAATTCTCTGATAATGTTGATCTTACTCATGAAGTGTAGGGCAAAATATTCTTCTAAAGTGAGAAATGTGGGAGGGGACACAAAGGGACAGATTTGAAGGTGTTAATTGTTCAGGCTTTTGAGACTGAAGCTATAAGAATGGTAGAGAATTCTTGTATGGATAGAAGTGCAGACTTGAAGTTCAGGAGTATTTGTTTGTATGTAGCAAAGTCTTCTATGGAGTTTCAAACCTACACATGTTTAAATACTGATACAGAAACAGCTCTACTATACAGATGCTGTAGGACTTTATTCCTCTAAGGCTATGTTCACACGGCTTAAAATGGGCCGTATTTCGGTCCATAATTACGCGCCGAAGTGCGCCAATTACGGGCCGAAAACGGCCCATTCATTACGGTAATTCACAGTTCTCATAGAGAACTATGGATTACGTCTCCTCTCCCTGCCCGGCGAAGCCGCCGGGCGGGGAGATAATTGACATGTCACTTTCTAGCGGCGTATACGCGCCGCTAGCAGTGATTGTCTATGGGCCGGCGAAGTGCCGGCCCCCCGCTCACTCCCCCGCTCCCGCCCCGCCCCCATCCACACGGCTTAATTGCGGGACGTAATTACGCCCCGCAGTTAAGCCGTGTGAACCTAGCCTAAAGGTGGCCATGTATGTAGTTTAACCTCTTACCAATACAAGATGTATGCGTATGTCATGGTTCTGGTAAGGTTCTATGTAACGGGGTTACTCCGTAATCAGACAACATAGAAGGCTGGTGTTAGCAGATAACTACAATGGCAGGAAATGTTGACGGCTCTGTTCCCCGCTGTTTAACCCTCTAGATGCTGCAGTGATCACAATCACAGCGTCTAAATGAATTGAAAACCATGCAGCACACTGTTTCTCACTCCGATTGGCCACCCCGCGGCGAGATTGCCAGGTACAGATCAGCTAACATGGTGGCTGGAAGCCTTGTGAAGGCCACCATTGCCACCATGTCTGTCGTTTTATCACTTTCCTGTCTGAAAAAGATATCTTTGTACACAATGCTGAAAGGAAGTTCTAACGATCATGCCTTCTAGTGTCAAGTACACTAAAAGAACTAAGTATTACAGTTAAAAATAAAATTATAATGTTTAAAATTATTTAACAAAATATATGAAAATCACCCCATTATGCTATGGTACAAATAAAATAAAAAAAATTATATATTGTGTCCATAAAAGTCCAATCTATTAAAATATAACATAATTTATCGCGTCCACTGAATACTATAGAAGAAAACATAATTCACAATTTTAAGGTCGCGTTTTTTGGTTATTTACCATCTTCTAAAAATTGGAATAAAAAGTTATCACAAAGATAAATCTATCCAAAAATGGTATCAATAAAAATTACACTTTAGCCCAAAACAAATGCAATATCACTCAAGTCCATAGGTGGAAGTACAACAAAGTTATGGGTCACAGAAAATAGGGAATAAATAAAAAAAACAGAGAATGTTTGAATTTTTCTGTGGTACTAAAACATAATTTAAACCCTAGATATCTGGGATTGCCAGAATCATATCAGCCTCTGGAATACAGATAACGCATCATTTATACAGAAGAGTGAACACCATAAAAACAAAACCTCCACAAACATAGGGCAAGGACTTTTTTTCACTTTTCTCTATATATTTAATTTTTAGCTGTTTCCCAGTATATAACTGATAGCTAATCATAATTGACTAATTGAGACATGTTGTTGAAAATTATTTAATTGTTACAATTATTCATTTTATGGGGACACTGGGTTAATTTGAAAATATTTTGCACTGGTGTAGAAATAGTATTTATAGTATAATTTATCAAATTTACCATAAATTATTACATCTATGGCCAGCCGTAAGGTCTAAGGAATTGATCTGTTGCATTTGCTATGGCAACTAAAGAAAAATGTTTGGGTTCCTAAAAGTCATTTAGAGATGCATAATGCAACTTCAAAGAATATTATTTAAAGAATGAGTAATATATTATAATATATCCTTATACAATGGTCATAATGATATACGTAATTACACACTTATAGTGACCAGATAAACTGCATTTATTTTATTATTATGGGACAGGACTTTTAACAAAAATAAAAATTTGCACATTGACATGAAATTTCAATATTTTATGTTGATTTGTTATTGTCAATATATTATATTATCTTATTTTACAGTAATTGGCAATGTTTTTTTTTGTAGTAGTAATCAATAGAGAAAAGGTTAAGGACATAGGCATTGATATTAGCCTCAGTGAAGCATGTCATCCTTGAATCCAAAGATTTGGGAGATCTCTTTTAGGACAAATTGGAGTCAATTAAAGCAATTTCATTTTTAAAATCAGCAAAATAATTTGATTACTAGGAAGGGTCAGGATTTCTGAGTTACCAGGTAACTATGGTAAATTCAAGATACTATAAACTTTAAAACGTGTTTATTTACTTTTTCCATAACATACTGCTATTTCTGCAGATTATATTCATTGGTACTTGCGTTTCTGTAGCACACATAGTCCATGGTAGTGGATACAACTGCGGGCATCCAAACATATCATGCAGCCGGGAGTCAGCAGGGTGGCAGAAGTGCGAGGTCAGGAGCCAATCAGCCATGGGGTAGAGCAGCCACTTTACAGGTCCCAGAAAGTAGCGGCACAGGGAGGCAGCAGCGGTAGCAGTCAGTCAGTGGGAAGCATTGGTGGTAAAATCACCTACTCAGCAGTGTGGCAGTTTTTTGCCAAGACACCAGAGGAGGCGAACATGGGTATATGTCGAATCTGTGGGCAGAAAGTGAAGCATGGCCAGGGACCTAATGTTGGCACCATGGCCCTGCATCAACATATGCAGCATCACTATACAGTGGCATGGGAGAAACGTATCTCATATGTGGTGGTCCATCCTGCAGCAGCAACAGCATCTAGTGGCACACCACCCATTTCAGGCAGTCAAGGCTCCACCACCTCTGCCAAAGGGAGCTGTTTGTCTTTCTCATCATCTACCAGTCCAGATGCTCCTGCTCCTCGCCACCAGCAGTTGTTCACCGACATGATTGCCAAGAGACAGCAATATGTGTCTAACCATCTTAAGGTGCAGAAGTTGACATGCTCCTGTCCATGTTGTTGGTACTGCAGTCCCTCCCTTTTTAAGTGGTGGACTCTGTACCATTCAGAGAACTGATGGCTTGTGCCGAGCCGAGGTGGGGAGTCCCAAGTTGTCATTTCTTTTCGAAAAAGGCAGTACCAGCCCTGCACAAATATGTAATAGAGAAGGTGGGTCAGTCCTTGAGCCTGTCGATGTCTTCCAAAGTGCACAGCAGTGCGGACGTGTGGAGCTGTAACTACTGTCAGGGACAGTACATGTTCTTTACGGCCCACTGGGAGAATGTGCTTCCTGCTCAGCCACACCAGCAACTTGGACAGGAGATGCTACTTTCTCCTCCAACTTGCCAAATTGCTGCTCCTGTGCTAATGTCCATCTTCTCCTCCACCACCTCAGCCTCCACTGCAGCGACAAGTCTTAGTGCTCCTACAGCATACCCCATGTGCAGGGCATGGCAGTGTCACACAGTGGTTTGCCTGAACAAATGAAGTCACACAGAGGAGGAAATTCTCCGCGTCATGAACGATGAAAGCGATTCCTGGCTTTCTCTGAGACAAATGAAAATTGGAACCATAGTGACAGACAATGGAAAGAACATGGTGTCCGTGCTGTGCTGAGGAGTCATGCGCCATGCATGGTGCATGTGTTTAATCTGGTTGTCAAACGGATCCTCACGTCTTCCAATCATCTGCAAGACGTTCTAAAAATGGCCAGGAAACTTTGCATGCACTTCAGCCATTCCTACACCGCCAAGCACACCCTCCTTGAGCTGAACAGAACAGAAAAACTATGAACAGAGAAAAACAAAGCAAAACAGAGAGAAACCTATAAACAGAGAAAAACAGGGCAAAACAGAGAGAAATCTATGAACAGAGAAAGGCCATTAAAGATTTATTGATGATCCAAGTGGACAGAGATACTCCGCTGTGTAATTTTTATGTCAGCCAGTTGCTGATGCGTGACACCTGCGATTTGCTCAGGCTCTTTCAGGAGGCCACGTTATTTGTCAGTCGCCAGGACTATGGGATGAAAAACATCATTCCACCGCTTCATGTCCTGGAACAAATGCTGCAAAATCAGTCTGTTCAGGGGACTGGAGATTTGGCGACTACATCTCACGGCCACATGAGTCTGGTGGGGGTAATATGCAGCCAGTGAAGGGATTGGCACAGGGGAGAGGCAGAGGAGTAACGAGGAGAGAGGTGAATCAGACGGGCAACA
Source organism: Phyllomedusa bahiana (assembly GCA_025379985.1). NCBI lineage: Eukaryota > Metazoa > Chordata > Amphibia > Anura > Hylidae > Phyllomedusa > Phyllomedusa bahiana. The sequence goes on along the minus strand of JAODAL010087224.1, from coordinate 5,248 downwards.
GAGTTATGGATGGATTGAAGAGGAGTAAGGGTGCTAGATGTGAGGCCACGGAGAAGGATGTTGCAATAGTCTAGGCGTGAGATGACGAGAGCATGGACAAGCATTTTTTTGCTTTCAAAGTGATGGAATGAGAGGATTATGAAGATATTTTTCAGGTGGAGGCAAGGGTCAGGGTTTGGATGTGCGGTTTAAAAGGGCCCAAGATTTGGTGAAAGGTTTACCAAAGGCAGCAGACTTGTGGGCCAGTGAGAGGTGCATCATTGATAGTGATGAGAGATCTATTTTCGCCATCGTCCGCCTCTTGCAGGTCTGCCCGGGGGTTCCTCAACACTAACGTACCAGGTCACGCTGTTGTGGGTTGTGGGTTGAGGGCAGTCCCAGCTGCATCGGGAAAAAAAAAACCTGATTTGGAGTATTCATGATGTTAAAATGAGTGATTTTTCTCCCAGGGGACAGGAGAGGAAGCAGGAGCAGCCCGGGGGGTAGAGGGAGATTAAGAAGAAAAGGAGATGACCCAGACACGTGATGGTACTATACATTTGGAGGGTGGAGGGGAAAGAGCCCCCTTTAGAGTCACTTCTGCAGATGGCCCGCTGCATGCTGATTTGCCTCTGGCAGAGGGATGACTTCTGGGTCGCCACTGTCTTGGACCCTGCCAAGAGGTAGGACAAACTCAAGTACTATAGAGACATCTTATGTAGTCAGTTGACGGCTGCCTATCTGCGCCTAATCACCTCTTCCCGGTCTGCCGGGGGGGTTCCTCTTGCTCAGTTTCACTGCCATGGCTGCGGGAAGGGGGGTGGGGGGTTGGAGGTCCCCCCCCATCGCAGCCACCTGAGTCTGGAGTTGTGATGAGCAGCTTTCTTCACCTTCTATTGGAAGGTACCCGCCCCCAGCGCAGCAACCCGGAGAACCCTGAACCTTGGATTCTCCTGGCTACCTGCCTCAGCTACTATTCTGTTGCTGCCACCCACCTGATGCCACACATGTGCTGCCAGCTGCGCCTTCTACCACCCACCATCTTAACCACGGACTGGTATTGCCACCCACCTCCCCACTCTTCACTGGGCCATTATGTAGCCTTCTGATGCTGCTGCCACCTTACCACTCAGGTCTCCTTATGCTGCTGCTGCTGTCACCTTCAGGCTATGTCACCATGTTACTCTTTGGCTTGTTGCCGCCACCTCCTTCCTCATTATGACACCCAGCTGCCGCCACCTCAAAATTATGATATTGTGCCACTCTCCGGCCTGATCCTGCTGCTGCTGCTGCTTCTGCCGCCACCTCCACACTATGTAATTATGCCACTCTGTAAGCTATTCATGCTACTGCCACCTCCAAAATCTGTCATTGTGCCATTCTGTGGCCTACTCATGCTGCTGCCAACTGAACACTCTGTCAGTCGACCACACTGTGGTTTCCTAATGCTATTTCCACCCTCCACCACTCTATGACATTGCCACTATGTTTGGTTTTCCCCTTCTTTAAATCTGTCAGAAGGAATGAAAAGGACAAACACAACCGACTGTGTCTTTGGAGAAGCCGTAAGGCTAGTATGAAATGTTCCTTTGTTTGCATCAGGATTGTCTGATGACTAGATAGCCAAAAGCAGGAGTGGATACAATACACAGAAGACATGCAAATATTCCTCCTGTTTCTTTTTGGCTTTAGCAATTATGGAATATTGATCGATTGAAAGCGGACACTGAAGGATCAAAGGAAGGGCAAAATGATCACTGAGGTCAATGCAAAATTACTGACGACACCTTCTCCACTCTTTTTGGAGGGCTCTACATGTATCAGCAGTTAACATAATCACCACAATAAGTGAAAACATTTGCCACAGATAGCAATATCCCAACAGACTGAACTGGTTGGATTTGAGATGTGTGTATGGGAGAAATACACAAACACTGGATTTGACTCAGAATACCCCACAAACAGAAGATAAATGAAATGAAAAGAAAAGATAAATGAATTTTCTTGCCACAGATTGCAATTTCCCCCCAAAAAATGCTGGTTCAGGAACAGGTGTGTATATGACACACACTTATGAAGGTCTTTCACCCCAATAGCTCAAAAATCGGAAGTATTTGCACAGAGTGCATTGTATTGCTGCTACAGCCAGATGCTTGTGCATAGGAGTGAGAAGTGGCTTCCCTATTTATAGGGCTGTGACGTCACAGAAGCTGGCTGGCTGCTGATTGGCTGCATGTTTGTCTTGTCATTGAGGGTGTTCCGTTCTTCCTCCCATAGTTCTCTGCCCCGTGTCACGCCATGTGCTCGTGGCAATTATAGCTTCATTATCGCGAATCGCCATGAACTTCGGCTTCATTCAGAATCGAATTTTCCCTGAAATTCTAAATGTATTCCACTTCATTCGAATTGATTTGCTCATCCCTAATCATCATGCAAAGACCAATATTACCGCGATACAGTGATCATATAGTGGTAGATACCTGTATACACTTCAGACTGTATATTACCTCCATACAGTGTCTATATAGTGGTGTACACAGGCTCTGAAGACTGTACATAACCTCTTTACAGTGACCCTATGCTGACAGATACTAGTATAAATAGGCTCTGCAGACTGTATATTACCTCCATACAGTGAACATATAGTGGTAGTCAGAACTGTACACAGGCTTTGCAGACAAATAGGTGATTACAGTGCAGTTACATCTTGTGACTTTTCTTCTGCATCTGGTCCAGACCGCCATGATGACTTCTCCTGGCCACTACTCATCCCTGCAGATTTGGCCACATATCTTAGAATTCTAACTTTTCTAGCATCTCCCTCCAAGACTGTTGGGGAGGAGCAGAGGACTAACCCCCTAGAGACTGTACTACAGCTATGATCTTTATCATATTACCCAGTGGGTAAGTGAGCAGGGTCCCAGACAGGTTGGTAGGCCCAAGTAGCTAGGTAAACCCCTGTTATGTAGTTTGGTAGGCCCTAGGTAGGTAGGTTGATAGGCCTCAGGTAGGTAGGATGGCAGAAGTTAGGCCCCAGGTGGTTCGGTAGGAAGTAGGCAGGCCCTAGGTACGTAGGCCATAGGTAGGTAAGTTCCAGGTAGATAGGTAGATGGTAGGTAGGCCCCAGATAGCTAGGTTGGAAGGCTGTAGGTGATCCCCACATAGTTAGGTAGATAGGCAGTAGGTGGGCCCCAGGTAGCTAGGTAGGTCGAATTTAAGAGGGCCCAACACAGGTAGGTAGGCTTTAGGTGGGTCCCACATAGGTAGGCTGTAGCTGGGTCCTAGGTAGCTAGGTAAGTAGGCATTAAGTGGGCCCAAGGTAGCTAGGTAGGTAGGCTTTAGTTTGGCCCCACATAGGTAGGAAAACTTTAGGTGGGTCCCACATAGTTAGGTAGGTAGGCTGTAGATGGGCCTCAGATACCTAGGTAGGTGATTTATGTCAGTTAAAAGGTATTAGTGATTGTAGTATATGTTCACAATGTGTAAATTGTAAAGAGGTTCTGATATATCTGATCTTGTGACACCAAGACTTTTGTACGCTATGATATATAGCATTATATGATAGAGGAGAGATGCTGAGTTCTGTAGCATATAGGGTTATATGATAGAGGAGAAAAGTTGAGCTCTGTGATATATAGGATTATATGATAGAGGAGAGGAGCTGAGCTCTGTGATATAGGGTTATATGATAGAGGATAGGAGCTGAACTCTGTGATATATAGGGTTATATGATGGAGGGAGAGAAGTTGAGCTCTGTGATATATAGGGTTATATGATAGAGGAGAGAAGCTGAGCTCTGTGATATATAGGGTTATATGATAGAGGAAAGGAGCTGAACTCTGTGATATATAGGGTTATATATTGGAGGGGAGGAGCTGGGCTCTGTAATATAAAGGGTCGTATTAAAGAGGACAGAAGCTGAGCTCTGTAATATATAGGGTTATATGATAGAGGAGAGAAGCTGAGCTCTGTGATATATATGGTTATATGATAGAGGGAGGGAAGCTGAGCTCTGTAATATACAGGGTTATATGATAGAGGAGAGAAGCTGAGCTTTGTGATATATAGGGTTATATGATAGAGAAGAGGAGCTGAGCTCTGTGATATATAGGGTTATATGATAGAGGGAGAGAACCTATTCTCAGATATATTGGCTTAATTGCTAGAGGGAGAGAAGCTGAGTTCTGTGATATATAGGATTATCTGATAGAGGAGAGGAGCTTAGCTCTGTGATTTATTAGGTTATTTGTTAGAGATGAGGAGCTGATCTCTTTGATTTATAGGGTTTTATGGTTTTGGTAGAGAAGCTGAGCTCTGTGATATATAGAATTATATGATAGAGGAGAGAGGCTGAGCTCTTTGATCTATAGGGTTATATGATAAAGGAGAGGAGCTGATCTCTGTGATATATTAAGGTGACTAGAGGTTTTTGGATTGAAAGAGGAAGATGCTCAGCTTCTTTCCTCTATTATGTAACCCTATATACCACAGAGCACAGTTTATTTCCTCTGTCATATAACCCTACATATCACAGAGCTCAGTTTATCTCCTATATCATTTAACCCTATATATCACAGAGCTCAGCTTCTCTCCTCCATCACATCCTGTTCTTATATAACACAGTATAAACCACCTGACAGGTTCCCTTTAAGTTTGTGATCTAATACAGCAACTGATTGGTATTGAGATCCCAAAAATACCATTTCTAATGGTGTTTGGAGCAAGGGATTTGTTAGTTTTACTTTAGTTGTTGATCTATTGCTATAGCTGTTACTTTTGTATTTATCATGCAAAAATGTCTTGAGAAACAGCATGAAAAACACAAGCGAGTCATGCCATGTCATATGTTATTTAAAACGTCGTTGGGTCTTCATCACTTTTTTTCTGTAAATGACAAATATTGATTAATCTTTGGACAGCCTGATAAGGACGATTTAGGGAATGGATAAATTAATATTGGAGTGTTTAGGCTTTGTATCTCCCCTCGTACTATTTGGGAGAGGAGGATCTTAGGGTTCTCTTCTTATTTTTTAATTCTTTTTAAAGGATATAGGGATTAAGTTATGCTAGATTAGGTTGAAAATGAGAAAAGGTGAAATGTACTTTTTACAAGGTTTTTGTCAGGCACGTATTTACGCTTCACTGGGTATCACGCTTCTGAGAACTGCCCCTATAATATATCTCTTTTCACTCCCCCCATGACCAGCAGACCAGGATGTAGAAGCATTGACTGACATTCAGAGGTCAACAGTGTCATCTTTACCAGTCT
>JAODAL010087223.1:0-10001 GCA_025379985.1 Phyllomedusa bahiana | reverse complement strand
GTCAGGAAACTAAAATGGGGGTTGAAAGCCCTTTTTCCCCGGCATTTTTAATCTGGGGGTAACATTTTTTAAGGGTCATCTGCGTCCAGGACGGGTTTTGTCAATGTCCTTTTCAACTAAAATGGTGGTTCAAAGACTACATTCTTGGGATTTTTTAAACTGGGGGTCATGCAGTTTTTAGGGTATGTGTTTTCCGGGACAGGGATATTCAATGCCCCCATTCAAGAAAAATGAGGGTTAAAATAATACTCCCTTTCCGGATTTTTTAATTTGTGGGTGAGCAGGTTAAGGGTCTTGGTGGTACAAGACAGGGATAGTTAATGGTGTGTATTTTTTCTGTGGTTTTTTATACCTAAGTGTTGTTCCTAAGTTTGTAGAGGTATCCATTTGATTTTGTGGTGTTAATTTCAGCTTCTCCAGCCCTGTTTGGGTGTAAGAATGAAGGTTTTGTTCTCTCCCATAACTTTAATGGTAATCAAGATATCGACATCGACTATCAAAAAAACCTTATCGATGGGGGTGACTTCACCCGATTTGATAGCCAAGTAATCTCAACACTAGTTGGGAGGTATGTATTAGTATGATTCTATTTTGAAGGTAATACTAAACTGCTTAAAATCTATTAGATATACGGTTATTTAATTGAGGTGGGAAAACATGTGCCTCCATGAATTAATAAATAAGAAAACAATGGGTTAAACTAACACAAAAGAGGATTTAGTGCTATCAGCTGACTGTAAACTCAACTGTATCAAGCATATGTAATTTAGGTGGGGGCCCAGGAAAAGGCTTTTTTGGTCCCCAGGAAGAGGGCCAAGACCCCCCCCCCCCAAGAACAAATTTAAATCCCCAGCCCAAACCTAACACATGCTGCCTTCACTGTCCTCAACTAGGTGGAATGGGAAAAAAACTCAATTTTGACACAGAAGTGACGTTATGAAAAACCTATGCATGAAAAATACATACAAATAGCTATAAAGACAATTTTCTATAGATGAAGCTTCTAAATAATGGTGACACATTCACGACATAAGCCACTATTAAGGGCAAATACACCACCTTTTTTTTACTGCACAAACCCCGAAAACCAAAAAACCAATTTTATCAATGATACCGCTAAACAAAGACCAAATAATTCTGACACATCATGATCACATATCACAACCACAAAGTAAGTGAATAATGCCACCACCTCATGACCGCATAACACCACCACAAAGTGGCTAAATAATACTGCTATCTATTGACCTCATACCACTACCACATAGTGGCTGAATAATACAAATATAACAAAATTAACCCTTTCCAGAATACAAACCTTTTTTTCGCGAAGAATGTTATCTCGGGTTTTTTAATGTTTTTTTAAAGGCATTTTTTTTAAGAAAAGCACGAAACCAAAAAGCCTTTAAACAGGCAAGAAAACTCAAAATTTATACCACAAAATGTTCCGAAAAAAAACAAATACTCTACCCAAAATTCCGGTCAAACAGTGACCATATAGAAGTAGATACCCGTTTTAAAACCCGTTACTGACATAAATACTTTAAGACTGGAGTTATTCATTTTCTTTACTTTTCCCCTCCAGTCCAGACCTCATGTTTACTTTTCCCGCCACAACTCATCCCTGTAGAATTTACCACAGGGGCAGGCTTTGAGAGGAGTTGCAGGTCACAGTTTACAATCACAATCTGTGGGGGAACAGAGAATCAAACCACTCAAGATTGTGCTGTGGCCTGTACTCTCCAGGATCATATTGTGCCGCCTCACCCAAAAAGATTAGGGGGTAAAATGCCCTTTTTGGGGGGGTTTTTGAGTAGGGGAATTTTGCCCTGACATGTTTTTTGTAGTTTTTTTTTTTTTTACAGGTTTTCTCCTTTGGACAAATTCCGGGAAATTTGTTGGACAAAATCTGACCACATTCGATCCAGTTTTTTTAAAAAAAAATAAAATGGTTAAAAAGGGCTATTTTGGGGAAAAGTGTTTTTTTTTAAAAAATTTTTTTTTTCATTGTTTCTGTTTTTTTTTTAAATTATTTTTATTCCAGTGTTTTTACGGGAGGGGTCACTGGGGGTTTTGTGTTTAGCCAGCAGTGTTTTTTTTTTAAACCCAAGTCGGACAGTAAACCCCCTCCCACTCTGACTCCAGTACCAACAGACAAAAAATAGTGGGAAAAAGGTGGGGAAATTTTGTCAGAAGCGGACCCTTAAGGGTTAGGGGACTTTTCTGGGGCGCTGCGGGGGTATTTTTAAGGGTTTGGGTTAAAAAACTGGCGTTTTGGATCCTTTTTTACGGATCCGTTTTTGGCACTTAAAAAGGGAGCACCCCGGGAAAGCGGACCAAAAAAACGCACCCTTTTTGGATACTTATTTGGACCCGTTTTGTAAATGCTTTTTCACTGCTTTTTTCCCAGAAGGACGGGGGGGGGGGGGGAGGGAATTCTCTCTCTCTTTTCTCTTCTCCCCGCACCCCCGTCCTCCACATCAACCTTCGCCTCCCACAGCAGCACCTCGCCCCCTACCAAAACAAGCACCCCCCCCATTCCCCTGGGTCCCCCACAGAAGCACCTCTTTCCCCCCCCAAGCAGCCCCTCGTCCGGGCTCCCCCTCGCCCTCTCACAGAAACACCCGCCCCAGCCACCTCTCCTCCCACACGCACCTCGTCCCAGTCCCCTCGTCCTTTCCCCACAGCAGCACCGCCCCCCACTCACCTGCCTCCCACGCAGCCCTCGTCACGGGTTTCACCTCTGCCTCCCCACCCGGCACCGGGGCCCCAATCACCTCTTTCCCTCTCACACCCAGCACCCTTGGGCCCAGCCACCTCGTCCTCTCACGCACACCTTCTTCCCAGTTTCCCCCTCGCCTCCCACAGCAGCACCCCCGTCCCAAAAACCCCTTTTTTCTCCCCCCCCAGCACCCTCGTCCTCCCACAGCGGCACCTAACCCAGCTCACCTCGCCCTCCCAAAGCGGGCCCCCGCATCCCAGCTCCCCTTCGTCCTCTCAACCCAGCCCCTTTTTCCCCAGCCCCAACCCTCGTCCTTCCCCCCGCGGGCACCTCGCCCCCAGCTCACCTCGTCCCCCATCAGAAACACCTCGCCCCAAGAAAAACCTCGTCCCCCCCCACAGCAGAAACCGGGGCCCCCGGGCTCACCTGTCCTTTTCACGCGCACCTCGCCCGGGCTCACCTGGGTCCTCCCACAGCGGGCACCCGTCCCAGCTCACCTCTTTCCTCCCACACCCAGCACCTCGTCCCCAGCCCCCTCCCGCCCCTCCCCCGCAGAACCTCGCCCCAAGTTTCACCTCGTCCCCCCACAGCAACCCGTCCCAGCCCCTTTTCCTCCCCAAACAGCAACCTCGTCCCAGTCACGTCGTCCTCCACAGAAAAGCACCTGGGGCCCAGCTCCCCTTGCCCCTTCCCACAGAACCCTCTTTCCCATCCCCTCGCCCCTCCCCAGCACCCCCCCCGGCCCCAGCAAAAACTCTTCCACGGCCCATCACCCCCCGACCCTCCAGCGGGGCGTTTCCCCCCCCCTTGCTTACCTGCGCCCCCGGCCCGGTCCCGCCATCCAGCCCCCCCACTCCCCGTGCCCCTACCGCGAAACCACCCCGGCTCACTGCGTTTTTTGCACCCGCTTTCAGGTTGAAAACCCCGCGGGCTTTACGTCCCCGGATTGTGGGGGCGTTTTTTGGAAAAAGTGCCAAAACGACTCCCTTATCTCCTTTTGGGTTTTTCATTTTGCGAAAAACCGGAAAATAAAAAATTGAATGTAAATTTTTTTAAAGCGGACCCCAAAAAAGCGAGTGCAGGAAGTTTCAAAAGCGAATCCCCTGACCCCCCCGTGGGAAAAGCGTTTCCCCGCTTTTGCCATTCAACTAAATTTTAAATCACACTGCAATTTTTAGTTTCCGTTTTGGGGACCCTTTAAAACGGATCAAAAAAAACGCCGTGGGGGGAAACAAGCCCTTAGAGGGGAAAAGGGAACCCTGTATTCATAAACCCCTTTAAATTTTGGTAGTAAGCCTGCAGCCCCGGTTTTTCCTCGCTTTTTTTTTTTGTTTATTGAAAAATCTAGAAAGAAACTGATAAAAAAAAACAGTGTGGGGTCTACCCCTTTTCATAACTAGTCAAGGTAAAATCAACAGCTGTACCGGAACTACCAAAATGGCAAGGTCCATTGATACTGGTCCCTTTTCATTCTAAAATACCAGCCCGGCGCTGCCCAGGATTGGCCTTTTTGGGGTCACTTTCTGATGAAAGCTAGCTCTTCAGTCCCCTGTTCCATAGGTAGGGGAAATGTGACATGGGGTTAGTATCAGTTTGGGGGGTGACAAAAGCCACTCCCATTGACACCAAGCCCCACGTAGTAATACACCATAAAAAAAAAAAATACAGAAGCAGAAAAAAACACTATTTAAATAAACACTCCCCCATATCAGTCCTCACATTAATCATTTTATTAAAAAAATAGATCCAATGCTGGTTTGATTTAATCTACCATATATACTATAAACTCCAAACAAAAACCGGGAAAAAAAACAGAACCCAAATAAACCCCCGGGGGGGGCATCACCCATTTTTCCAGGATGCGGGATCGGCCTCTTACCCATTGGGCCAGGTAGGCACCCCCCGGGGGCCCCCAGGGAAAAAGGGGGGCCCTAGAGGGTAGTGAACACAAGCTTCGCTTCAGTCATTTAAAAAAACAACAGAGGCGCTGCGTCTCTGCTTTTCCTTTTTCCTGCCTGCGCGGCAGTAACCCAGAGCATATTGCCAACTTTTGAAAATGAAAAAGCAGGAGAGTTTAGAGGGCGGCGCGCCCATTTTTCCCGGGTATGCCACCCCCCCCTTTCAAAAACCCCCCCACTCCCCTAACTGCATAAACGGCTTTTTGGGAAGGAAAAAACCAAGTAATCCCTTAAGCCAGGTGTAAACCCCCTAACAGGGGAGTGCCCCTTACAGGCAGGTAGATCCCCTTGTAGCCCAAATAATGCCCCCCTGTAGCCCGGTAGGTCCCCCCTTTTTTTTAGCCCGGGAGGTGCCCCCATTGTTTGCCAGCTAGTGCCCCCCCTGTTGCCCGGTAGTGCCCCCTCTGTTGCCAGCTAGTCCCCTTGTTGCAGGGAGAGCCCCCCTGTTTCAGGGAGATGCCCCCTCTGTTGCCAGGTAGATGTCCCCTTGTTTCCAGGTAGGTGCCCCCCCTTTTTTGCCCGCATGCCCCCCCTGTTGCCCGGTAGATGCCCCCTCTGGGCCAGGTAGTGTCCCCTCTGTTCCCGGTAATGTCCCCCTGTTCCAGGAGACCCCATGTTTTCCCGGTAGATGCCCCCCTCTTGCCCGGTAGATGCCCCCTCGTTGCAAGGTATGTCCCCCTGTTGCCCGGTAGATGTCCCCTCTGTTTTCCAGGTAATCCCCCCCTGTTGCCAGGGAGATGTCCCCTCTTTTCCAAAGTAGATGCCCCTCGGTTTCCATAGATGTCCCCCCCTTTTTGCCAAGTAGTGCCCCCTCTGTTGCCAGGTAATGTCCCCCGTTGCCCCGGGATATGTCCCTCTGTTGCCGGTAATTCCCCCTCGTTGCCAGGAGTGCCCCCTCGTTGCCAGGAAGACCCCCTCTTTGCCAGGTAGGGGGCCCCCCTTGTTCCAGGAGTGCCCCCCCTTTTGCCCGGTATGCCCCCTTGTTGCCCGGTAGTGCCCCCCTTGTTGCCAGGGATGCCCCCTTTTTTGCCCGGGAATGTCCCCTCTGTTCCAGGTAGATGTCCCCCCTGTTTTCCCGGGAGTCCCCCATTGTTGCCGGTAAAATGCCCCTCGTTGTCAGGTAGATGCCCCTCGTTGCCAGTAATCCCCTCTGTTGCCAGGTTGCCCCCCTTGTTTCCCCGGGGAGTCCCCTGTTGCCCGGTAGATGTCCCCCCTGTTGCCAGGTAGATGTCCCTCGTTGCCAGGTAGTGCCCCCCCTGTTGCCCGGTAATGTCCCCCCTGTTGCCAGGTGGCCCCCCTTTTGCAGGTAATGTCCCCTCTTTTCCCGGAGTGCCCCTTGTTGCCCGGTAGTGCCCCCCCCCGTTTCCAGGGATGCCCCCATTGTTGCCAGGTAGTGTCCCCTCTGTTTCCAGGTAGTGCCCCCCTCTGTTGCCAGGGAAGAACCCCTCTGTTCCAGAAAAGCCCCCTCTGTTGCCAGGGAGGTCCCCCCCCGTTGCCAGGTAGTGCCCCCTTGTGTGCCCGGTAGATGTCCCCCCCCTGTTGCCCGGGGGTGCCCCATTTTTTGCCGGGAGATGCCCCCCCTTTTTTCCAGGAAGAAACCGACATGTTGCCAGGTAGATGCCCCCTCTGTTAGGTAGATGTCCCCTCTGTTCCCCGGTAGGTCCCCCATTGTTGCCGGCAAAGGCCCCCCCCTTAGTAATAAAAATAAAAAATAAAATCCCCCTTTTCCTCACCGGCCCTGCAGCGCGCCAGCTCCCCGACCGATCCCTCAGGGCGCAGGGGGAAGTGAGAGCAGCCGCGCCACTCCCCTGCAGCCCCCGTCACTTCCCCCTGGGCCCCTAACCTGATGTGGGGCACACAAACCGGGGGCCGAATATCGGGGGGGGGAGGAAGGAGGGGCGATCCCTCCTGCCTCCTCCCTGCTCAGGAGACTCCGGGGGGTGCAGCGGGTACAGCGGGTGCAGCGGGGAGGGCGCTTCACCCCCTGTTTGGGCGGGCCCGGCGGCGCCAGAGTACGCATACGTATTTCCCCGGGGCCGCGGGCCATTTAAAAAGCCCCCCCCCGCCAGCAGGGAATGCCAAAACCCCCCCGGGAGGGCGCCAAAAAGCGGGACCCCCCCGCCAAAAACGGAGAAATTTTGGGTTAACTCATGAGCCGGAGTGAGAGGAAAACCGCAGCATTCCCCCTCCCCCCCGTTCCCCCCCCCGGAAGTGTAAGCTCAGTCCTCTTAGCTCCCTCCCTCCTCACCTCCGACGTCTCCCGCCCCCCTCCCCCCGGCGTCCTCAGTCATTTTCGCTGGGGCCTCGTAGTAACGTTACCCAAGCTGCAGCCTCCTTGGGTCCCGGCTAATCAACCCCGGGAAGGTTACAGGGCCCGTAGGCAGGGGCACGGTCAGGATGGTGATACTTTGCTATATCCATAACACCCCTGTGGTCAGCCATTTTTGTCCCCCCCCAGCGATTTATAAGTTATAACTCCTCATGGCCAGGGGCCGGAGGTACTACATGGGTTTAAGATATAATGCGGCACCCCAACCCCGTGCCCATTAATGCCACGGCTGCTGCAGCAATACAGCAAGGTATTGCTCTATTACAAAACCCTAAGATTGGGACTTGAAAAAAAAAAAAAGAAATTACAAAAAAAAAAAAAATCTCCAAAAAACCCCAATAAAAACATTTATTTAAGAAAAAAAAAATTACTTTAAACCCTTAAGCATCCCCCTGAAAAGGTTTAATGACACAACTACTTTTTGTATTTTTGCCCCCCCCAATTTAACAGCATAATTTTTATTTTTTCGTGACGCACTGTATGAGGAATTGTTTTATGTGGCTAAGTAGTTTGTGGGTTAAGTTTTGTGTTTACTTTAAATTACTGCAGATTTTTTTGCTTTTTTTAAAACAAAATTTTACCCCATTCATATTTCACACTAAATAACCTTTTAGATGAATTCTACGGGTTATTACGTGTGGGATACCTAAAGGGGCGGGGTATTTTTTTGTGTAATAAGCAAAATAATTTTTAATACTTTTTTTTTTTTACCTTTTTGTATTTTTTTTTTTCCCCTTAAGGGATAATTTTTTACACTTTTGTCTTTATTTTATTTTTTTTTCAAACCCTTTTTGGCACACTCCTTATATTCCTGTATACGTATCAAAAACATTATAATTTGTAACTCCCGTATGCAAATCATTATACTTTTATCAATACACACACTTGTATAACCCCGATCTAATACATTTCACTTCTCTATACCCTTATGCTAAAAATTACAATCCTGTATCTTGTATGCTAATACATTAAAAACCTGGTACTCCTGTTGAAATACATTATACTTCTGTATGCTAATACATTACACTCCTTAAAACTCCCGTATGCCAAAATCACATTCCTGTTACTAATCATTAACCCTTCACTCCTGTATGCCAATACATCACACTCCTGTTACTAATACATTTTACACCTGTAACTTTGTATCTAAAACATTACACCCGATTGAATACATTACATATGTATACTCCTGTTGTAATACATTACACTCCTCATACTCCTGTTAATAATACATTACCCCTTATCTCCTGTATAATAATACATTATACTCCGTTACCATAATTAACTCCCGTTTTCTAATACATTACACTACTGTTTTCCTGTATGCAATTTCATTACTCCCTGTATATAAAACTTACACTCCTGTAAATCCTCTAAATAATACATTACAAGTGTCAGCATGAATAGGGTTGTTGGGATAACACAGGTGTGCCCCGACAGCAGGGTTACTATAAACACTCTGGGGCTACTCTAGGTCCCCAGGGCTAACTTTATACATATTCCCAGGCTCCCAAACACGGAGTCCCCCGGTAACCCGATGGGGTCCGGGGAAATCCTTTGATTATGCTGCGTCATGGACCTCAAAAATCAAAGGGTTAAAGGGAGAATCGGGGGCTTCCCCGGCCCGCCTTCAGAGACTTTCAGAGATTAAAAAAAGAAAAAAAACATAAGTGTACAAAAAAAGTAGTTAAAAAATTGTGCCTCTTTTCTAAAAAAAATCAAATATTCAACACCACATGACCGTCAAAAACCCCTTTTGAATTTAAATTTTAAAATTGGCCCCCCTTCACCGGCTTATTTTTCCGACGGTTGGGCCCTATTCCCGCCGGATTTGCGTTCAATACGGCGCCAATCCGTCGGAGTCATTACGGTAAACCACTGTTCAAGGGGAACAGTGGGTTCCCCACTTCCCCCCCCTCGGGAAAAACGCTGCGGGGGAGAAATGACATGCACATTATTACGGCGCGGACGCGCCGTAAACAAAGCATTGTCTATGGGGCCGTGAGCGGGCCCCCCGCGCTCCCCCCCCCGCCCCCGGCCCCCCCCTTATTCAGCGGTTTGTGCGCTCATTGGGCACAAATCCGTCGGAATAAGCCTGTAACACGGCCTTAGTGTAAAATTGAATGGGGAAAAAAAATTATTTTAAAAAAAAATTAGAAAAAACTTTATTTCTGTTCATGCTGAAATTTCTTTTTTAAAAAATTTTGCATAGTTTTTCATTTAAATTTCTACTCCCAGCAAAAATAAACCTCCCCCAAAACAGGTCCTCATACAAATGCTCATTTATTAAACATAATGGGGCCTCATTTAAAAGAGGTCTAATAGTCTATTTTTTGTGCCCATAGTAACCAATCAGAGCTACTTTCATTTCCTCTACTGCCCTGAAATTAAAACCAATCTCTGATTTTGGCCTATGCGCAACAGAAACAGGTTTTTTGTTAGTAGTATTGATAAAGTTGGTTGGGGGGGCCCAGTGAACAGCTCTGCCCAGGGGCCCATAATGTTGTTAAGACGGCCCTGTGCTGGATACCCTATTCAGCTTCTTAGAAAGCTTGGTGACTTCCCCACAGCAGGAAATCCTGGGCGTCTGCTGTAGAGCATGGGGTGTTGCACAGATTTTTTGGACGCTGGCCAGTGTCCCCACCCCCACAATAAATCCACTCTCCACTTTTTATCCCACCACCCCCCACTCTGAACACTCCTCTACTCCACCCCTACTCTAACCCAATTCCCCCACTCTGAACAACCACCAGCCAAACTGAAATATAAGGTCATGTTCGCATAATGGATTTGGACGCTGATTCCGGGGCGGATTCAGCACTGAATCTGCCTCAGAATCAGTGTTCAATCCAACTGCAATCCGCCGTACATTGTTTAAGGGTTTTCTCACTAATTTTTTATCTTTTCCCCCATTTTAGTTTCATTTTGAATTTAGGGAGTGTTTATGGTTCTACTATGCTGCAGTAGAAGCCCGGAAAATTTGTATAGCAAC
>JAODAL010087222.1:0-10001 GCA_025379985.1 Phyllomedusa bahiana | reverse complement strand
CACCCCTGGAAGGGATTGGGCGTGGCAAATAATCCGCAGCCCATAAGTCTGGTGCGGCTGAAGTGGAGGAGGAGGACATTGGAGCACAAGCATGGTCTGGTGAAATGAGTGGTTTTTCAACCCAGGTAACAGGAGAGGAGGAGCAGGAGCAGCCGGAGGAGGTAGATGGAGATGAGGAAGACGAGGCAGATGACCCCCAAGCACAGTGGCAGTATACAGTGGGGATGGAGGCAGGGAGTCCCTCGGAGTCACTTGTGCAGATGGCCCGCAGCATGCTGATTTGCCTGGCTAGTGACAGCCGAATAGTCACCATCTGGCAGAGGGATGACTTCTGGCTCCACCCCCTTGGACCCTCGCTACCGGTCCAAAATGAGAGCCTTTTTTCCAGCTGCTGAAAGGGAAGACAAACTCAAGTACTATAGAGAAATCCTCCGTAATCAGTTGGCTGCTGCCTATGTGCAGCATGGTCCATCCTCTGACAGGTGTGACTGGGTGGTTCCTCAGCACTCACGTATCACTGCCACAGCTGCTGTGGGAAGGTGGGGGGTAGGAGCAGTACCAGCTCCATCAACAGCAACCTAAGTTTGGAGTCGCTGATGAGCAGCTTCCTTCACGTGCCTAGTGAGGAGGGCACTCACCAGCAGCAGCAGCAGGACCTGGAGCAGACCCTGAACCAGCATGTGGTGGCCTACTTGGACAGCACTCTGCCACCTCAGTTAGAAGATCCGCTGGACTACTGGGCAGCCAAACTGGATGTTTGGCTGCAACCTGCCGAGTTTGCAGTGGAGAAGCTGTCCTGCCCGGCCAGTAGTGTGGCATCAGAGCGGGTGTCCAGTGCGGCGGGGGCCATCGTTACCCCAAGGAGAACCCGCTTGTCCACCAGAAATGTGGAGCGACTGACCTTTGTCAAGATGAATCAGGCGTGGATCGGCCAGGATTTCCAAACACCAATGCCTTATCTCATCAGATTACATCAGCCATGATGCCTCCCAAAAACTTTAAGAAATGAGTCTGGATTCTAACTACCTACCTCAGCCACTATTCTAATGCTGCCACCCGCCTGATGCCACACATCTGCTACCAATTGCTCCATCTGCCTCCCACTATCTTTACCAGGGACTGGTATTGCCACCCACCTCCACACTCTGTCATTGTGCCACTCTTTGGCCTACTCCTGTTTTTTGCCACCTCCAGAATTTGTCATTGTGCCACTCTCTGACCGCATGCTGCTGCTGCTGTTGATGCCGTCACCTCCACACTGTGTCATTGTGCCACTTTGTGGGCTTCTGATGTTGCTACCACCTCCAGAATTAGTCTTTGTGCCACTCTGTGGCCTACTCATGCTGCTGCCAAGTGATCGTTGTCTCACTGGAACACCTTATGATTTCATAATGTTGTTTCCACCCTCACCACTCTATGAAATTGCCACTATGTTTGGTTTTCCCCTTCTTTTCATCTGTCATGAATGAAAAGCATCAGGATTGATAGCCAAAAGCAGGAGTGGATACAGAACATAGAAGACATGCAAATATCAAGAGATGGGCGAATCGATTCTAACGAAGTGGAATTCGTTTAGAATTTCAGGAAAACTTCGATTCTGAACGAAGTCGAAGTTTGGGGTGATTCCCGCGGGAACAAAAGGTTTTTTTAATTGAAAAAAAAATTTGCTGAAAAGCCTTTGGGGGTTACATGGGGCAAAGAACTTGGGAGGAAGAAAGGAGTAGCCTAAATGACTTTGTACAGAGATAAAAGCCAATAAAGGAGGCCGGGGGTTTCTGTGCCGTCCCCTTACTATATAAGTCCGGGGCGACGCGGGCAGTTACTTTTTCATCTCTATGTGCCGTGTTGTAAAAGGGTTTGAAAGCTCCTGTAGCGGATCTCAAAACAAAAAGAAAGAACTTTTTTCCCAGCGTTTTTTGGGGGGGGGGTTTTTTGTCCCCCAGCTTTTCTCAGGACTGCTTCTTTACTTTCAAATTTTTTGATTTTGTGGGTTATTGGAATTGAATTCCAGTGTGCGTAAAAATTTCAGCTGGCATAAAATTTTTAAATTGCTATTGTCGTTCTGGAGAACATTGAAATACCCAAAGGGTTTTTAAAAAGCCTGTTTTTGTTTGGTTGTAGTCAGTTAAAGAAACAGGGGTTTTTTTTAAAAATTCCAAAATACCAGTTGATTTTTGGTGCTCTTTTTTTTTGCGCAATTTATACCCAAAGGGGGGGGGGGGCCTACTTTAAGCTTTTTTGGTGCATTTTAGTCGGGGAAAAGAAAGGTTTTTTTTTAAACGCCAAAGTGAAAATTTTGCCTGTGCATAATTCTTATTAAAGGGTTTAAATTTTAATGTTTTTTGTTTTTTAAGTCATTTTAAAAATACACGTTTTTTAAAAACACCCCCACATAGCTTTTAAAATTTTTGGGCACTTTTCTTTTGCTCTTTTTTTAGCCCAAAGGGTTAATTAGTGTTTTTTCTGCTTTTTTTAGTCAGAAAAAAGAAAAGGGTTTTTTTTTAAAAATCCCAAAAAGAAGAAATTTTCCCTGTAGAAAAAATTTTTCTATCCAAAGGGTTTTTAATTAAAGAACCTTTTTATGCTTTTTTATTCAAAAAAAATTTCACTTTTTTTTTAAAACCCGGCACTAAAAAGTAAATTTTTCCTGGCCATTTGTGGGCCCCAATTTTTTTTCCAAGGGTTACCCAAGCTTTTTTAGGGGGTTTCCCAATTTGGAGTCAAAACGGGGTGTTTTATTTTTCATATACAGATATTTTAAATTTAAACAGATTTCTTTTAAATTTTTGAAAAAAAAACAGTAGGGTAGACAGAGAGGTGGCAGGCTCTTAAACATGCGAGTGGCACTGGAAAACAAATATTCCGGGAAAGCGGAAAAAGGTCACAGCCCCAAAAAAGGGGAAAGGGCGAAAGCAGGGTAAATCGGTGAGGCCGGGAACTGCCGGGTGTAATGTAGAGGCCGTGTGTTGATCAGAAACCCCAAGGGTTTTAAATTGGTTGGTAGGCCCATCAATTCCTCCCAGATAAAATTTGGAAAACCCTACCCAAAACGTCGGGGGGTTCGTCAGATACAAATCTTAGTTGGATGGCCCGGGAAAGGTCAGCGCCCCTCCCCTGCCCTCAACCCCCCTCTGCCCCGTTAAAATTTTCCCACACCCGGGAAACTGGGTATGTGGTCGGGGCTCAGCCCCCAAATATACAGTGAGGCGAAAAATTTTGGGACAGTCAGCGCTACTTGGAAGTGAAGAGGGGGGGGCAAAACACCCCCTGCTTCTTGCAGTATTGATGTGGAGAGTGGCAGGGAAAGGGTTTTTTTTTGGGAGCGGTCAGCCCTTCTTACCAAGCCCGGGGTTGGGAGGACCGCAGTGACGTTTCAAAAACTCTTTGAAGTAAAAACCCGTGGGGGGTTTTTTTTTTAAACCCTTTTTTTAAATTTTCCCCATTTTGTTTAAATGCCCCGTATGGAACTTGAATGAAGGAGACCAAAAACTCCCAGGGAATGTTTTAGGTGCTTATTTTGCATTCTGTGCCATTGTTGATTGAATTCAGAAACAAAGGGAAAAAGGGGGAAAGAACAAAAGAAGAAAAAGAAAAATGCTGAAAAAAACTGGCACGGTTTGAAAAAAAAAAAAAAAAAAAAAAAAAGGAAAAGTTTGCTAAAAATTGTACTTAGGTGCCCGTTTTTTTAAAAAGGGCTGTGGAAATCCTTTAGCTGCATTTGTAATAAAAAAAGGCCCTCCTCCCCACAACCCCCCCAAAAAACTATAAAAAAATAATAATAATAATTATAATAAAAATTTAATAAAAATTTTTTTGACCCCTATAGGGAAAAAAAGGGTTTCCCTTCCAGTCTTGTTGTCATATCCGTTTTTACTGTCCCTCTTGCCTCGTTTTTGGGCCCACGACCCTTGCCGGATGTCCTGACCTTTCACTTTTTCCCTTTGGACTCCGGTTTTCCCTTTTACGATTTTGTCCCTCCCCTATACTTGGCTGCCCCCGAAAGGGAAAAGTCACATCGGGGGGGGTACCCACCTGGTAGACCCCCGGGCTGAAAGCAAGTCCACCCCGCTTTGCGGCGGGGTTGGGTTTTTAAAAACCCCGGGACTTACTTAGACCCCCCCCCTGGCGTGGTTTTGCCTTTGGTTGGGGGGGGGTTTTCCAGTAAATTTCCACTACGCTGTGGGGTTAAAAAACCCAACATGAAGCGTGAAATGCTTTTTTCATCCCGTAGTCTGGCGACTGAAAAAAATAATGCATGGTTTCCGCAAAAAAGGGGGCCCTGAGCAAAATGGCAGGTGTCACGCATGAGTGCCACGGGCCCCAACTTTAAAAATTTTTACCAGGGGTGTATCCTTTCCGCTTGGATCATCAAAAAAACCAAATTAAATAGCCTTTCCCCTTTTAGAGTATTCCAAACATATGGGGGGTTGGAATTCCTTTTTGGGAAATATGTCACATATAAAGTATTTTGGGGGGGGCCCGGGGACTCCCCGCTGCGCTTAAGGAGGGTGCCCCCCCCCCTTGGTGGTGTAAGGAAGGGCCCTAAAGTGCATGCAAAGTTTCCTACCCCTTTTTTAAAATGTCTTGCGATGGGTGTAAGTTTGTTACCCCCTGATTGAGCATTTCCTCCCGTGTGTGACTTTGTTCGGGTCAGGGGGAAAATCCCGTCCACTTGGGTCTTTAAAAATCGGGTTTAAAGGCCCTTTTTCTGTTTTAATAATTTCCCCCTGTTAAAAAAAATTTTTTTTTCCCGTTCATCAATTTCCCCCCGTTCAAAATTTCCCCTGTTAATATATTTATTTCCCGTTCTTCAATTTCCCCCTTTTTCAATAATTTCCCCTTGTTAAAATATTTATTTTTTTTTATTAAAATTTTCCCCTGTTAACATTCCTGCTGCCCCTGTACCCGACCTTTTGCTACGTTACCTGGAAAATCGAATCTCCGCAGCCCGCCCTGGGCCTGGGTTGGGTGAATTTGACTACCCAGTTTTGTCTTACGATTCGGTTAAATGGCGGCCCTTTGGGTGCCACCGCAAGTAGTGCGCCAGGGTTTGCGAAATGTTGGGGCTCCCCTTTCAGAAAAATTTCCCCCCCTTGCTTTTTGGGGGGGGGGGGGGGGGGGGGGGGGGCAGGCTTTTTTGGGGGAAAACCAGGATTTACTTTGCCCCTTTCCTGGCGTTTGGGTCTGCCACCACTTGCGGTGGGGCCAGGGAGCCCCTACCCGGTCGTTACAATGGCAGGGGAAAATGAAGCCAAGTTTCCTGGCCCGTTCTTTGAAGGGGGCAGAGTCCAAACCCCTTTAAAAAGGGAAAAGGGCAGCAGTACCAAAAAATTGGACAGGGCCCCTGTCAGCTTCTGCACCCTTTGGGGGTGGATAAGGCTTTTGCTGTCCCCTTTGGGAAAACGAAAGGGTTTAACGAAATTTCCCGGCCATTTAGTGCCCCGGGGCAGGGGGTTTTGAACCCGGGTTGATGATTTGGGGAAAAAAAAAGGGGGGTTGTTTGGGGAAAAGGTGGTGAAAGCCTTTTATGCCTTTAAATGGGGGCGTGCCACTGGGTGCTGCTGTGTTTTGGGGAAAGGGTGGACCAACCCTATCCCGAAACATGTTGGTTTACACTGCATGATGTTGATTTAAGGGCCCGTGGTTTCCAAAGTTTTTGGTCCCTGGTCACGCTTTACTTTTGGCCAAAGATTGACATTAAGCCATTTGTTTCGGGCCCCCCCCTTTTTTCCCCCCCTGGAATCGTTTGCCAAAAAAGGGACCCCTTCCCCAAGTGGGTTAAAGGGGGGGGATTTTTACCCAACCCCCCCCAATTTTTTTGGCCTTTTTTTTTCACCCGGGACCTTTTAATTTTTTTGGTTTTTTTTCCTTTTTTTGCCCCTGGACCCCCCGGTGGGGGCCCCCTTGGTTTTTTTTCCGGTTTTTTTTTGGGAAAACCTTTTTTCAAAGTTTTTTTTGGGTTTGGGGTTTTTTTTTGGTTTTTTTGGGGTTTCAACTTTCCCCCAAACCCTTTTTTTTTGGGGCAACTGCTTTTCCACCCTTTGTTTTTTTACTCCCGGCCACCTACCTTCTTAAGGGGTGCGCCACTGCTTGACACGCAAAATGCCCCTTTTCTTCCCAATGATAATGATGAAAACCCTTGAACCCCTGTTGGGGCTGAGTCAGCTCCCTGCATCAAAATGGCTTTTAAATCCCCCCGTATGTGATGACACCAAACTTTACATCTCTGGCCCAGACATTAACTCTTATGTCCAAGATCCCCGATTGTTGTCTTCCAAATCCTCCCTTTTTCTCTTCTTTCTCCTTTAAAAATTAATTTTAGAGAAAAAGGAAAGCTTCCAGGGTTTTGGGGCAATGGTTAGTCGGGGTAGGGAGGCCGCGTACGGTTTTTCCCTTTCATCCGGAAGAAAAAGGGGGGGACCCAAAGGAGGAAAGGATTTGGGTGAAAATTTTTTATTTGGGGGGGGACTTTTTAAAGCCTTGTTTTTTAAAATTTGGGGACCGAAAAACCCTTTTCCCAGCCTTGCTTGCTTCACCCGGGGTCCAAGTGGGATTGGCTTTCCGATTAGTGTTGTTTCCCCCCGTCCCCCCCCACCTTTTTTTCCCCCTCAAAAGGGTCGCTGTACAAAAGTGCCGCTCGCAACGTTTAAACCCCCCCTTGCAACCTTCCCCAATTTACATATTTTTCCCGCTTCTGCCCCCAAAAAAAGTGGGTTTCCCTTTCCCCCCCTTTTGCTTTACCCCTGTCCTAAAAAAGTTGGTTATGTTAAATGGCGGGAGAGGGGGAAAAGCAATTGTAGTTCTCTGGTGGGAAAGCGAACAGGACAGGGGGTGGGTTGGGGGACAAGGTGAGAGCCCTTTTACCTGTCCCCCCCGGCCATGCCAAATAGGGGGTTTTGGGGTGTTCAAAAACCCCCCGGGCTCTTGGCTGCGGTTGTCAGATGTATCTGGGGGAAAGTGTTTGACCTAGTGTGTGGTCAAAACATGGCCCGGGAGAAGGGCAGGTTTCTGTGGGGGGGGGGGGCCCCAGGGGGGGACTCCTGCTTTTGACCCTCCCCCTTTCTGTGCTGCAAACTGTGGTGGCCCCCCTTTAAACCCATTTGTGTTTTTTGGTTATCGTAGGGGTCTTAGCCCCCAGCTCGTTTTTTTTCCCGTGGGGGCTGACGTTACCCTTTTTCAGGGGTTTTTTTTTTTTTGGGGGGGGGGGGGGGGGGGGGGGGTTTTTTTTTTTTTTTTTAAACTTTTTTTTAAATTTTTTGGGTTTTGTTTTGCCCCCGTAAAAAGCCGGGAAATTTTAAAGGGGGAAACGATTCTAAAAAAGCGGCGGCAGTCAGTGCGTGTTTTTCTAAACACAGCATTGTATGAAGACCAAACCAAGCTCCCTCTGCCTATTTATAAAATGGGGAAATGTTCTACAAACATCCTACAGGCTCTGTGAGCAGGGGAAAAAGCTGTTTTTTTAAAGCGGGGTTCGTCCCCCAAAGGGGATTTTGGAAAAAAAAACGGATTTTTTCGGGAAAAAATTTGGGGAAATCGGGAACCCAATTTTTGGGGAAATTTGGCCCCTTCTACCAAAAAATCCTTTAAAGGTCATCTTGTTTTGTATCACTCTGTTTGTTTTTGGCCTTTACAATACTGATGGGTTATTTTACCGGGTTGAAAAAAGACACCCGGGAAAGGGAAAGGGAAGGGCAAAATTTATCAGAGGAGTCAACGCAAAAATTACTGCCCACCTCTCTCCCTAATTTGGGGCCTCAAAATGAATCCGCGTTTTTAAAAACCGTGTTTTTTAAAATCCAGGGCCCCAAGACCCACCCAAAAAGGTTTATTTTTTTCTGGATTCCCTTAGCATTGTTCAGGTGAAAATAATTATGCTGCACAGGTGATTTTAAATTTTTGTCGTGCAATTTTGTGGGGGGATCCCGGGGAAAAAATTTCCCCGTTGGGGGGGGTTCCCGAGGACTGGAGTTGGGAAAAAATGACCAAAAAAAAGGTTTCTGTCTTTTTTTGGGGACGGTTTTTAAAAATCTGGCCTCATGGAGTGGGCCCCTGCTGTGGGTCCCCCATTGCCGGGGAACCCGTGCTGGGGTCCAGTTAATTTTTTTCTACTGGGTTCTTTGATGCTATCGTTGTTTTTTTCCCCGTGGCGCTTCCATGGGGTTTATTTAGGCTTTCATTTCACTTCTTTTTTGGTCGGTTTTTTCCCCCCAAAGTGGGCCCCGGGAATTTTTGAAATGAAAAATTTCGCAGTCTTTTGGTGTCATTTCTTAAAAAACCATTGTTTAAAGAATACCAAAAAAAACCCCCGGTCCCCCAGTTTTTTTTGGGGTGGGCATTAAAGGGGGTTCAACCCCCCAGGCTCTCGGGAGCCGAAAATTTGCTGTTTTTTAAGCGATTTTGGTTGAATTTTTTTGTGGCAAACCCAATTTGGGGGGAATGGCGAATCGAAATTTTTTTTAAAATTTTTGCCCCTTCTTAAAATTCCCTTTACCCCTCCCAGGACATCCTTTTATTTCAAAATTGAAAATTATATATTGAATACCCCAGGGAAAAAATGGGGTTTATGGGGCCTATCTTTTATGCTTTTGTTGGAACACGGGGCCGGGCCTCTTGGGAAAGCTGCCATTTTGGATCAAGGACTAGTTTTTCAAATGGAAAGGTGGTCATGTAGCATATCAAAGAAGAACAGAATTGTCTCAGAATCAAATTTACAATATATTAACACAGTAAGTTCTCATGTAAGTTCGTAATGATTGGATCCAGTGCCTTCAGCTTTATGTTCAGCACTAGGGACAACACATTGAACACATCAAATAACTGTTGTTGTTGTTGTTGTTGTTGTTGTAGTAGTAACTTTCCCTGTTGATACATTTTGAATCACAAGAGATATTGAAAATCTGATTGTGGAAACCGATTTCTGAGTCTTTTCTGGTCTTTGATATATTACATGAGCACATTCCTATTGGAAAAACTTGACCCTGATTCAAAATGGCGTCTTTCAAGGTGGTGGTTTTGTTCTCGACATTGCCTAAACGATTATCCCCCTCCCTCATTGCTCATTATATGTAAGTTTTCCTTTAGTTTTTTTAAATAAAAGGGTGTCTTTGGACTTTTGGCTCACCCTGTAGAGTCCATATAACACTTGCTTGGTTCTCTATAGGAAGTGATGCAGAGCAGATCAAAAATAAAGTAGCATAGCAATTAACTTAATGCTTCTGCTCATTCATTTAAAGGGGTTTTGCACACAAGTGAGGAACATGTCCACCAATCGCATCACCGGCTGGAGAGATGGCCGCGCTTGCGAAGTCACTTTCCATTCTATTTTATGGGATTTCTGAGTACAGCCGAGCGGTGCGTTCGACTCTGCTCAGAACTCCCATAGAACAGAATGGAGAGTCATGCGCAAGCGCAACCGACTCTCTAGTCTGCACAGAGAGATTCCATGGCCTGTTCCCTAGATAGGTGCAGGTCCCAGAGTAGTCTATGGTAGCAAAACCCCTTTAAGCAATTGTTGGAGACCTCAGCACCTAAACCTCTTTAAAACTTCTGACATATTACTACTAGAGATGGGCGAATTTCCCGAAATTCGGTTCGTTCATTTCGCCGAATTTCTTGGCAAAAAATAACTTCGTTCCGAATTACTTCGGGACGAATCATGTTAAAAAACAGCTATTTCCAGGCTGCACAGAGCCTGCAGGGTGCTGTAGAACGTTTGGGGCCATGCTTAAATATTGCAGAGGGAGCTTGGTTTGGTCTTCATACAATGTTGTGTTTTAGTATGACACGCACATGACTGCCGGCCCGCTCTTAGATCGCTTCCACTATAAGATTCCTGGGGACTTAAGAGGACAAAACTGACCAAAAAAAACTGAAGGGGGGATGTAGCCTGATAAAGTCATGGCAGCGACAGCTGCAAAAAAACAAGCTGAGGGCTCAGGTGGCACATCGTAACGAGTGTGGAGGTGACGGCGGCAGCCACGGCGCATGAAGTCCAGGGACAA
>JAODAL010087221.1:0-10001 GCA_025379985.1 Phyllomedusa bahiana | reverse complement strand
GCCTCAGCTTCGAGTTTCAGAAGCCTTGCAAGCGGGAAAGTGCCAAGACGATCCGGTATGTTCCCCTCTCCCTGGCACAAGTTTTGCCCAGTGATGATTTTGGAGGTTTTTTGGGC
Organism: Phyllomedusa bahiana; assembly: GCA_025379985.1. Lineage (NCBI taxonomy): Eukaryota > Metazoa > Chordata > Amphibia > Anura > Hylidae > Phyllomedusa > Phyllomedusa bahiana. The sequence continues at coordinate 9,885 of JAODAL010087221.1, read as the reverse complement.
TGGTATATTACGCCGCTAGGGGGCTCCTCTAGAAGTGCCCCATCTTTAGGCTCCTTAAATTTTAATACCATGTCACATTACGTACAACCCACTACATAGCACACAAAAACGCCGGGGGCCCCTTACCCCCTCCTTAGTGTCTCCGTAGTCTGATGCATTTGGGCATTCGGAAAAGAGCTTCTCTTCTTCTCTGATGGGGCCCGGCGTAGTAAAAAGTGATATACAAGGGGGGAAAGATACCCCCCAGTACAGGTGTGCTGGACTGTGACACCCCCTGCTGCTCCTGCTCTCCCCAAAGGCTGCTCTCACTCTGCACCGACACTTAGGCGGGTCCCTCTCTTTTCCCCCAAGACACAGAAATTGGGAGGCAAGGGTTAAATTTTCTCCTCTGGCCCCTGCTCCCCCACTTCCCTTTTTCTCATACTTTCATATAAATAATTTTTATTAAAGTGGCTAAAAAAAGTGGGGGGCCCCCCCCCCTAAAAAGTTTTGGGGGGCCCACCCCCCCCCTTGTACCCCCAAAAAAATACCCCTATGTTGGGTTTTCAGCCTAGTAGGACCTGGAAATTGAGTTCCTAGAAGGCCGTGATGACACATGACTCCCCCTTGACTCGAGAAGAGAAGAGGGGTCGGCGGAAAAAGGGGACAGGTGAGTATTATTTTTTTTTATTTTAAAGGGGACCCGTTTATTTGTTTATCGCTGGGGGACACTGTATATCTACCTATGGGGGCCTATGTACTTTTACTGGGGGACAGTGATATCTCCTACTGGTGGCCCCTTTTAACCCCCCTAAAAACTGGGTGAAATTACCCCGCCATCATGGGAAAAAGTGTAAAATTTTTACCTATGGGTGGCCTAGTACCTGCCTAATACTAGGGCCTATTACCCGCCTAACTACCAGGGGACAGTTAAATTAACCCATGGGGGGGTTATGTACCGCCCCAACACTAGGGGAAAGTATAATCTACCTCTGGGGGGCCCATGTGCCCTATTTCTTGGGCCCCTTTTACTTACCTACTAGATGGGGCCTAATATCTACCCCTGAGGAGCCCTTTATATTATCTAATTTAGTTTTGGTCCTTTCTGTTTGGGGGGGTTTTACTACCCATTGGGGCACAAATGGGGGGCCATAATTGGTGGGGGGACTTGTGTTTGGGGTACAAATACGTGTGGGGGACCAAAAGGGGATTATTTTCTCTTTGGGGTTTGGAGAGGAGTTTGGGTAGAGTAGGGTTGATAGGAAAGTTTTGGAAAGTGAAAAAACCTAAGATGTTTTTGTGGTAAATTCTACAGGGGGCAATTAGTGGGGGGGGAGAAGAAAACATTGAAATTCGGGCTGGAGGAGAAAGGAAAAAGGGAAAAAAAAACCCCCTATCAGAGAAGGGGAAATGGAGAAAAAAAAAGGAGAAGGGAACAACCCCAACAGAGAAGACTCTGCTGTGAGCCCCTTGGGGTTCGGGGGATTTATTTTGTTTTTGTTTTTGGGAAATTCCAGTGCTGTTTTGCACTTTCAGGGAAGGGGACCAAACCACCTTGATCTTGATTGCTGGGATTTTACCCCCATTGGCCTTCTGAATTTTCAGTATTATGGGTTTTAAATGGGGCCTTTTTGTATGGTGGGCTAACCCCACTTATCCCAAATTTTTAAAATTGAGTGAAACAATTTCAAACCCCTTGCCCAAGGGGTTTTTCTTTTCCAACACGTCGGGTTTTTGCCGGGGCCCTTTGCTTTTTATTCCCAGTCTGGCCCCTGGTCTAAAGAAACCTACAAAACTTACAAAAAGTTAAAGGGATATTGATTGTTTTTTTTAAAATGAAAATAAATGAGGCCATCTCTTAACATTAAAGTAATGTCCCCCAAATGTTTAATTTTTTCCCGGTTTTTTGCCCCAACTTGCTGATTCTAAAAAGGGGCTTTAAGGGGAAAAAATTTTAAAAAGGGGTTTGAACCCGGAATTGCCTGATTTAAAAATTTTGGGGATCAATTTGGGGAAATGGAATTTAAACAGTCCCCTCATCGTGCTTTTTTCCCCCCCATTAATTTTTATCATGAGACCAAGACAAAACCTTTTTAAAATTGGGCAACAGTCCCCCGTCATTGCAAGGGTTCAAGCTGGATGCTTTCAGGGTAAAGTGTCCCCCTAAGCTTTTGGTGTTACCAGAAATGTCATCAAGGTTGCAACAAAAAGTAAGAGGGGACTGAAATAGGGCAAGGGAAAGGGAAAAAAGTTTTAATGTCCTTGGGGGTAAAATCACACACTATTGACCAATTTTGTCTTTGAAACCAAATTGGTTTCCCGCTTTTGAATTTTTTAAAAATTTAAGTCCAATTTTTTTGGCCTTTTACATGAAAAAAAAACCACAGGGATTTAAATTTTCCCCCTTTTTTCATTTTGGAAAGGGGCAATTTGCTTTATCCCCAAGAAAGGGCAAAAAATCATTAAAGGGAAAATTTGGCTTTGGGGGGTTTTGGAGGAACTTTTGGGAAAAAAACCCCCTTTTAATGGGAAGTTTTGGGCCCCTAACTTTCTTTTTTTTATTCCCCGGGAAAACCTTTAAAACCCTTAGAAACCTTTAATGGGAAATTTTTTAAAGGGCCCCCCCCGTGTCCACACCCTGTGGGAAATCGTAATCTGACCCCCAAAACCCCAATGACCCTTTTGGGCCCCCCCCCTTTAACAAGAGGGGGATACCATGCCTCACCCCTTTTCCCGGGCTTGTTAAACAGCATTAGAAGCCTTGTCCAGGGTGTTTGATGCTTTAAGGCCACAAGACAACTTATTGAGACATTGCATTTTTTATGGGGTAAAAACCCCCCACTGTTGGCTCTTTTTTCATTAAATTTTTTTTTGAGATAAGAAAATAAAAATTGCAGGCACGGGCTTAAATGGCAAAGAAAGGTTTTTAAAATTTTTTCCCTACTTTTTCCCCAAAAAACCCCAAAGTTTTTTTTAGTTGTTTCATATATTGGGCCCGAATTAAAAAAAATTTTCTAGTCACATTGTCCCTTTTTTTCAGGGTTTTACCCCCTCCTTCTTTTTAGCATTTTTTGCTTACCCCCCAATTTCTCTCAGGGGGAAACCTTACCTTCTGCGCCCCTTTTATATATTGGCCTAATTTTTGCTGCCCATTGCTCTTGCTGTTGGTGGTGTGGGGTAGGGCTTTTTCCTCTGCATTTCCTCTGCTCATGACCCAACCACTGTAAGTAGATCACAGGAGGTTCCTGCTTCACAGAATTTTCCAAAGATGGCTGTATCCACAGTCAATAATGGTGCCATAGCCAAGAGGTGCGGTGCAAAAAAACCTTTTTTCTCTATCATTAAAGTAACCCTGTCTGCAGTCACATTTTTTTTAAGTTTATATTACAGAATCTCATAAAAACACAATTAAAAAACTATAAAAAAGGACCCACAAATTTTCAAATTCTCAAAAAAATTTTAAAACTTCGGTTTTAAAAATATTCTAAAAATTAACAGATGAGAAATAATTCAAGATAATGTCAGCAAAATAGTTAGCCTAAGAGCAATTACTCTGAAGCAACATTTAAAAAACCCCCACAAAATAATAAAAAAACAATTACTCATCTCTTTTTCCCCCAGTAAACTTCTCTTTTTTGGGGGAATTTTAAAACAAAAATTTTTTTTAAAAACTGTACCCCGGGGCTGGTTCTTTAAAAGGGGAGAAAACATTTTATGTGTGATTGCGGGTCAACTAAACCACATTGATTATAATAAAGGAAGCTTCAGTCCCCAAATTTGTATTAACTTTTTTGGAACAGAAAAGGGTAGGTTGCCCCCAATAGCAGATTTGTTACAAAAAATGTCCTTTTCCAAAACATTTGAATGGGTTGATTCTCCCAGCATGTTTTTTTTTAAAACTTTTTCAGTTGTAATGGTTTGACACAGAAATTTCTCCCCCAAACAAATGTCCCCTAAATTCTCCACTGGTAATAAAAAATAAATTTTTTTTATATAATAAAAAAAAACAGTTGTTTTTGGGGATGCCCCTCATGCAAGATAGCAATACGACGGTTTCTTGCTGGGGAACAAGAGTATGTAGTTTAAAACGGGGTTAGCGGGGTTTTACTATTTTTTAAAAAATTTCTCGTTTCCCCCAAAGTTTTTAGATTGGAGCCATCTTTTTGGAAAGTCTTGTGCACAAAGGGCGCATTCAGAGCCACCTGTTGTTTTGTCTGTTAAACCCCGCTTAGAAGTGGATATCCCAGGAAATGATTTTGGGGGAAGCAATTTCACTACAAACGAGGCCGGGAAATTGGGGGTTTAAAAGCCAAATGATTTCCCCTTTGCGGAAATATATTTTTTATTTCATTTTAAAAACATTTCCTTTTTCAAGGCATTTGGTTTCCCAATAAAACAAAAATCAATTTATTTACTTCAGTAGGTGATTGCCTCTTCAGGTCACTCTTTTGTTTTTAAAAGAAAGTTTTTTAAAAATATTGACATTTATAGCAAAATCAACAAGATATTGAAAAATTTTATCTGGTAGGTGCGGTTCACTTTGGAAAAAAACCCCTGTACCCCTTGGGGGGAAAAACCCACCCGGGGGCCTTTAGCTAAAAGGCCCTTTGTTAAAACGGTTTAAATTTGGGCGGGACGTTTTCCCCCCCCAAAAATTTACCCCGGGTTGGTGGCGGGGGCGGGGGGGAAGCGAGCGGGGGGGGCCGGCACTTCGCCGGCCCTTTGGGACAATCATGTTTGCGGCGCGTATTCCCCGTTTGAAAGGGGACAGTCAATTATCTCCCCCCCCGGCGGCTTACCGGGGGGGGGAGGGAGCCCGTAATCCATATTTCTTATGGAATGTAAATTACCGTAATAAATGGGCCTTTTTCCCGGCCCCGTAATTGGGCACTTGGGGTGCTTTAATTTTACGGACCGAAATATGGCCCATTTTTAAGCCGTTTTGAAAATAGCCAAAGAGGTGCAGGGGTAGCAGTCGCTATTTTTAAAAACCGTGCAGCTTGGGGGGGGCAAAAAAGTTTTCCTTGCCAATAAGGAGTTTCCACCCATTGTAAGTGGCACATGGTACATTTTCATTTTTCCCCCAATAGGGCCCAAGAAGCCCTCAAGAAACCCCTCTGCCCACACTATAGATTAAAAACATCTGATGGGTTTTGTGGGCAGAGGCGAAACTAAAATATACATGAATTTCGGGAGATTAAAATATATTTTTAATTTTAAATTTCCCTTTTCCCAGTTTTGGTTTTGAAAAAGTTTTTGGACCTATTGAAATATGGTTGAAATATGGGTTTTAAATATGGACACAAATCACAGCCGTTGTTTTGTAATCATTGGATCAAACATTAATTCTTATGCTGTGTTTTGTTCTTGTGTTATTACATTTGTATTGGATCTTAAAAGCCACTACTGTCTTTTTTCCCTTTTCATTTTACCTAGCTGAAATATTTTTCAAAAATAAATTTTTATTAAAATAATCTTTAAACCCATTCATTTTACTCTAGTTAACCTTCGGGAAAAAAAACCCTAAGCGCTGGAAAGGGACCCGTTTGCTCACATCTAAGCTTTTTGATGTATTTGTTAGGAAAAGTGCTTTTAAAAAAAAAGTTTTATGTGCTATTCATCGGTCCTTCAATTTTTTGGGAGGTCTTTTATAGTTTGGGGCCTCTAGTCTCCCCTAGGTTTTTCTTTTAGTTCAAAAGAGCTAAAGAAGTTTTACCACACTGTTTCCTGTTTTTAAAGTTTCAAGTTTTTCAATTACTCTGTTTTCCCCAGGTTTGGATGGTTCGGGAAAATGATTAGCTTTTTCCTTTTTAGAAAACATTAAATTGACAGGGGGAGGTTTTTTTTCTCTAACAAGTTTCAGATTAAAACCATGCTTTTCGTCCTCAAAAGCACATGTTTTCTTTTGTTTACCCGCTGATAAATTTTTTTGATATAATAAGGGTTTTCCTTTAAACTCAGTCTGTTTGGGGGAAAACAAACACTCCCTGCTCTCTGGCTCGCTAATTTAAATAAAAAGATGTCTGTCTGGTAAGCAGGTAAACATAGAAAAACTGTGTGCACTTAGAGCACATTTTAAAAAACTTTTTCATGGCTAAAGTAAAATCTATTGACCAAAAAGTATTTAGAAAAAAAAATTTATTTAAAATGTCCTTTATGTCCCAGTGAGTTTAAAACCCTTTAAAGGTTTTTTTTTTTTGTGAGAGGCATTAGGAAGGCATTTGCAAGCCCAAATTTACCAGGTTTTTAATGTATTAAAAACCTTACCCCTCAAAAGGGGGTACTTGCTCTGCCCCTGTTGAGGGGAAGGAAATCAAAAAAGCTGCCTGTAGATGGGTTTCTAACACAATCCAAAATCAGCGCACTTAAAAATCATAAACAGTCAAAAGGAAAATAAAAATGATCAGAAAACATTTCTTTTTCTTTAGAAACTTTAAAATTTTAGGTTTTTTGTGTAAATTTTTTATTGTAATAAGTTTTAAATTAAACTGCTAAAATTATACCTCAATAAAAGAGGGGAAAACCTACTCGATTATTATTTTAATTTGGTCCCTATTCGACCCCCCACATTGTAGGGGGGAAATGGGTACCCCCACTTTGCCCTTTTGCACTCAAACCCTTTTTAAATCAATGCAGATTTACTTGTGGGCGGAATCTTTTTGGGCCAAAAAAATGGGGAGGCCCTGAATAAGTGCCTCCATTTAGTTAAAATTTGCTGTCGTATGTAGATTTTGTTACCCCTTTCCCCCCCCAAAAATATGTTTTGGGGGCATATGCCCTTATTTTTTTGGTTTGTATCAGTTTCCTGTTTGCTTAATTATGAAGTGCTAATGCTTTGAAAGCCAGCACCCTTCTGCCCCCTCTCCCCTATAAAATATTTCCACCTTTTTTTCTCAGGGGGGGGGGTTTTTTTTTAGGTTTTTAGGTTTTTTTCCCAAAAAGACCAAATTCACTGTGGACCCCCCGGTAACGGGAATTGAATAATAGCATGCAACATTTTTGGATGTTGGCACTATGCTGCCCAAAGGAAAAAAACTGTTCAGGGAAAAAAAGTATACAAGGGCTACTGAAAACAAAAGAAATATAGGCCCAGATGCTACAATGAAAAAAGCAACCAAGCATGGCATGAATTTTTTTTAGAAAAATTACAATTAATTTTAACTGAAAAACCCCGGGGTTTTAAATTTTCCCGAAAATACAAAAAACACCATTCTAAGACGTTTAAAAAAAATTTGTAAAACTATGGGTTTTTCCAGACATGTATTTTGGGAGCTTGTTTCCCTTCATTTTAATATTTTTAGCATACTGATGGCTTTTTAAAACAAAAAAAGCTTGTACTCACCCTTCCTTCGCCCCTTTTTCCCCAATTTGCGATTATGGGTCTTTGCCTGACGTTTTGTTGTTAAAAAAGGTTTAATTTTCCCTGAAAGCAAAAAAAAGGCAAAGGATTTTGCCCGCTTTTAGCCAATTAGTGGCTGCAGTGGGGATGTCCCTTTTTGGGGGGGGCCAGGAAGTAAAGAAAAGGGAAGCCCGAAGGGAAGAAGGATGATAGCAGTGCTATTTCTGAGGTAAAAGAAGGAAGAAAAAATATAAGCTTTTTATTTTATCGGGGTTTTCCGTATGCTAAAATTATTTTTTTTAAAAGGGGATTTAAAATGCCCTTTACCCCCTTTTCAGAGAAGCATCATGTCCCCGCAAAATCAAAAGCACTTGGTTCAGATCCCTCATACAGTACAAAAAGAAGAACTGGAAGACCAACCGAATTGCATTGGTAATATTTAGTTAATTAAAATGCACAAGGACTGTTGGGAAAAAATTTTTAGTTTAAAAAAATTTGGAAGGAACACCAAGCAATAAATGAAGTACAAAAAACTAAAACAAAAACCCCAGCAATTGCCCCCCTTAAAATCCACTACTTGATTTCATTTTTGTCTAATTGTGGGATTTTACATAGAACCTTGTCAGGGAGTGAAAAAATTTTGGAGCCCCCCTTTAAATTGTTAAACTTTAAAAAGGGTATGTCTTTGCTGCAAAAGGGGGTTTCCCCGGCGCTTCCCCCCAAATTTTTTAAACCCTGCTGCTCAGCTGACTTACAAGGACACAGCAAAAAGGAGGCAGAAGAGACGAAATTCCAAAAAACCAAAGGTCCCCGGGAGGGGGCAAAAAAATTTTTTTTTGGGCAAAGACGGCCAAAGAAGGTAGGCAAAGGTGTGAGGTCAAAAACGTGAAGGGGCTATACCAGGAATTTTGGGAAAAAAGAAAAAGTAGGGAGGGGAACACCAAATATCATTTATAAGTATTACCCATTTAAAGAAGATAGGGACCGAAGGGGAAGGGGGGGGGGGGAAATGTCCCTTTAATGGTACGGAGGCCCGTGATAGGGGGGGATCCGAATGGCAGTGTGCAATGGCTCTTTAAATGAAAGTGCTTATTGTGAGGGCAAGGGTTTGCAGCCACTCTCTCTTAAACTAGGTAGGCGTCAATAGTTTATTTTAGTATAAGGGGAAAATACTTTTAAAAGCTGGGGGTCCCCCCAGCAAATTTAAAGTTTTGGGTTTGGGTAAAAAAAAGGGCAATGCAAAATATGATTATTGGGGGCCCAAGGGAGTCCCCAAAATTTTATTTAAATTTGGTAGTTTGCTTTAAAAAAAAAAACCATTTAAAAAACCCTGTTTACTTTTTCTTAAAGTTCCATTGAGACAAGAAAAAAACCAGTGTGGGTTTTAAGATGTATGTTACAGATTAATACTGTTTCCCGTATTGATATTCCAAAAAACTTTATAAAACTTTTAGAGGGGTAATTTAAAAAAACCATCTGCCGAGCTTACTTTTCACTATTTTTCTTTTAAAAAACGTTGTTAGTCGTAGTTTTCCTTCAGTCTTTATTATGCAGTGTATTAAAGCAACAGTAAACCAGCTTATGTTTTAAGTGCATTTACGGCAAAATATTATGCAATACTATATTATGATGCCTATTTTAGCTTCTTTTTTTTATCTCTCTCCGGATCTAGGAACTGTAAGGTACATTTATATGTACAAAATTTGCGTAATTTTTTATTTTTGCCCCGGGTATAAGCATTGTATTTTTTTTTTTTTATTCCCCCCCCCCCCGAAGGGGGATAAAAGAAAAAAGGGCTATAAAATTTCACTTTTTAAAAGGGAGGTAAAAAACCCAAAGCCCCCAAGATGCCAAAAAACTTAAAGAACAAAACCCTCACAAATACCCATTCTTTTATTCTAAAAGGCTCATGGGAAAAAAAAAGGGTGGGGGTTCTGCGTGCCTCCCATTTGGGTGTTGTGTTTTCCCCAAGTTGCATCTGACTCAAATCGCCCGGCAAAGGGTTTTTGCCAGGGAGTTAATTCTTTCAGACGCTGTTTCAGGGGGTTTGACCCTTTTGAGTGCGAGTAAACATATTGAAAAGGGGGGAGGGGACGTAAGGGCCCCCTGTATGAATGTTTAGGTTCTTGGGCAAAAAAAGTGAGTTTTAGACCCAAACAGTTTTAAAATGTGGCCCTTTTGTAGTCAAAGGGGCCATTTTCTTACTCGGGAGAGGGGACCATGTCGTTGTGTGGAGCCTTTTATGCCTTTTATTTACTCCCCCCTGTAATTTTAAAAAGTTTCTTTAAAAAAAATCTTGGGGAAAAAAAAAAGGGGTCATTGGACGTAGTGTTCCTCATGTCACATTCGACTTACTGAGCCTTGCAATGTGAAAGGGATTAAGCCATGCAGGTTGCATAAATCTGCATTCCCCCTAAAAAGGGCCCGTCTCTAATGAGAAAAAAATTTCCCCCTTTTTAGCTACCTACTTAAATGAAATGCTAGTGTTTGGATTTATTTTTTGTACTAAGTGAGGCTTTTAAGAGTGCCAGCCGTACGTATTTGGGGCACCATTTCTAAATTGCAAT
>JAODAL010087220.1:0-10001 GCA_025379985.1 Phyllomedusa bahiana | reverse complement strand
AAAGAGCCCTGCAGTTATAGAAATGATGTTTACCCCAATATAAGTTCAGGCTCCCCAATATCCAGGAAATTTTTCAATAGCAAACTGTTAATAATAAAGATATTCCACTACAATGTCTACACTAAGTCTTGGTGAACTTTATCCAGTGTTCTTTATAGATAGAGCTTGTCTGTGTTCGCCCGCGGGCCCCCCCCCCCCGCTCCCACAGCCGTGAATTTACAGCGGTAGATGCTGCTTTAAAATTCTCTAGCTAACTACATAAAATGTTCAAATCTCTAATCTAACTAAATTGGAAGGATCACAGCTAATAGTAGAGGTTTCTCTGTGCAGAAAGACTAATTTCGCTGAGCTGTTTGGCCACAGGCAGAGCGCAGGTCCTATCTCTATGAGACGCTGAGAGACACTGAGGCTGAAACAGGAAACGCTGTTCTATGTAAAACGAGGTCATGTGATTTTTTCCAGCCAATCGCAACCATACACATCCCAGTCATGACGTCGCACACACATCTCACCCTGCTCTATTCTGTAATCTCCATTTGCTGGCCGCCAAAATTTACAGGACAGCGCCGAAAAAGGCGCGATCTTAATAGATGATGCACAGATTTTAACCTTAATTATCGCATGATCTGGAAATTTCGATCACATAAAAACCTTGCCGATTTCAACTTTGTCGATAAAAATCGCTCAACACTAGTAGAGAGCTCTTGGGAGGCACAATCGATCTCCAAAAGCCCTTAGTCTTTCTGATTTCAGTACCCCTTGCAAGTTCTTTTCTTCTTCTCCTGCTTGTTTTTGGAACTTTCTTAGGATGTTAAAGTCCAAGGGAAGCCGTGGCAATCCTTTTTCTAGTGCTGCGGCTATGACAGCTGGCTTCAGCTAGGATTGTGCTGCGGCCTTAGCTGCTCGATCAATGTGGTTTCCTTTAGCTTCAGTTGTGTCTTCTTTAGAATATCCTTTTATTTTGTTGACTGCCACTTTGGCAGGTAGTAACAATGCTTCCACCAATACTTGTACTTTTTTTCCATTCTTGATGGATTTTCCAATTGCTGTAAGATATGATCTTGCTTTCCAAATTGGACCATAGTAATGAGCAATTCGAAAAGCGTAACTAGAGTCTGTATATGTATTTGCTGTATGTCTGGTGGCATATCCGTAGGCCTCCTCAAAAGCTTTTAGTTCAGCCTCTTGCGTAGAAACATGTGGTGGCAAGGCTTCAGTTTTTACTGTCTATGAGAGTGTCACTACTGCATAACCAGTAGAAAACCTCCCGTACATATTGTACCTGGATCCATTTAGATTAGGCTACCCACACCAGCCTTGTGTGGCTTTCAGGTTCTGACCAAAATCCGCAGTAACTGAACACACATATACAAAATAGAGCAGCACACAGCTGGCACAAAAACCCATACCGAAACTGAACTTGTGAAACATTTAAAATGCATTACTGCTAACATTTGTAAAAGCATAAAATTAAGGTTCCCAGTGCCCACTTTGATTAAATTGTTTATGCCCACCTACAGCATCAAGGTATCTTCACCTAACTCTAATGCCTTTCAGTGGGATCAACGCCAGCATAACAACCTTATGCAGACAACCTTATGCAGACAGTTGGGAAGAGTGCAAGGCCAAAGTGAAGGTAGCTATTCCTCCAAATCGAAAATGGAAGAAAAAACAAAGTTAGCCAACACCTCCATTTGCAATTTGCACAGACCCTGGTGCACCGTGTTGTGGCACCCGAGTGCATTAGTGTCTATGCTAATTTTGTTTCTATTTGAATACTCTAATACTAGCTGGCCCAGCAGCTTCACCTAGGACCAATTAGAGAACCATAACAGAGGGAAAAAAAGAAGGGGGTCAACTTTAACAAATTCCATAAAGGTTTTTTCCATATGCTTTTTTTTTTTTTCTTTTAGAAATGCACACCTTTTTAAGCTGTGCATTTCTGCAAAAAATGCACCAAAACCCTGTTGTGAAAGCACCCTACCACAAAGTGTTAAGTTCATTAATGAGGTTTTGGGCGATCTCAGGAGAAAATCTGTTTTTATTGAAAAAGAATACAAGACAAGAATACAGTGGAAATATATTAACAAAAGCTTAGTATGGTCTGCAATTGTGGTTTTCATATCGGGGGGAAACCCCTTTCATGATTTTATTTTTTTTATCTTGATATTACTTTTTCCCAATGTTAAAAAGAAATCCACTGAAGCAATCAAATTTCATAATCTAATAATAATAATAATCATAAATTATTATGACTGATGGTTCTATATCTTTTTCCCTGAATATACAAAATGGAGATGAGTAACTAGATAATGAGATGAAATAAGTACAATGTACTCCCGTACAGGCAGCCCCGCTTACTTGTTCCGCTTAAAATCTGTCCCCCATACGAAACAGGGACTATTTCAAGCCTACATACCCTTTAGCTGTACGCAATCCCCCCCGGGGGTCCGTAACTAATCCCCCAAATATTGCAGCGTTCCGGGTGTGCTGTGGCCCGGGCGCTGTGGCGTTTTTCGCACTGTATGCGATCCTGGGAGCCATACACTTTCTTCGGTCCCCGTCGGGTCCCGGGCACTGCCAGGCCCGGGCACCGGGGGGGGGTCGTTGGCTTTATGGGACTCCTCCCCGGGCTCATAAGCGGGGGTCCCTGCTCCAAAAAATAAACTCGGGAAAACCACGACCTGCGACCTTTTGGGTCTCCCGGCACAGGCACGGCGATTCATCACACTGTCTGACGGCCCCGATGACACACGCGCTCTGTGCCATCCCGAAGACGGAGTCCGGGTAAACCCTCGGAGCAGGGGGGGAGCGAGGTCAGTATTTTATTTTTTTCTTAATAAAAACCCCTTGTACTGCCTATGGGGGACCTATACCTGCCCATTATTGCCCCTACCACTATAAGGGGACCTATCCCGCCTTTATTGTTCTCCTTTAATAAGGGGACCTATAGCTGCCTATTATTGCCTCTACCTGCCTATAAGGGACCTATACCTGCCTATTAATGCCTATAAATGCCTCTACCTGCCTATTATTGCCTTTACCTGCCTATTATTGCCTATACCTGCCTATGAGGGGACATATACCTGCCTATATCTGCTATGGGGGACATGTACCTGTTAATGTAAGGGGGACATTACCGCATTGGGGGACATATACCCCTTTTTTACTTGTTATGGGGGACATATATCTGCCTATAATTAAAACACCATACATATACCCCCATCATGTACTCCATACATGTACTTAATTATTGGTTTTCCCACTTACATCAAATTCAACTTAAGAACGAACCTACAGTCCCTAACCCATATGTAACCCGGGGACTACCTGTAGTAATATACACAGGACATATTCATAATTTAAAATCATTGGGAATTGACGAGTTTTATTAAACCCAAGTACGTTTTATCATGTTAGACTCAAACTGAAGAAAAGACAACTATATTTTTTATAAAACATTCTGAGAGAAGGTTTTATGGGTTTTAGTCCTATTTACTGTTAAATGTTATTAGTATTGGACACCTACTGTATTCTGCAAATGTAGCCTGCTGAAAGGAATTAAATATTGTATTCCTTCTTATCAATAAGAAGTGAATGACTTTGTTGTATGTCTCTAAGAACTGAGAAGCAAACATACAGAAACAATATTCTAGTACATCAAAAGATTAAGGAAAGTGCAGAAACAAAGCATATTCTTTGAGAGCTCTTGATCTCACACTAAAAGTTGGCAGGCTATAGATAGTTTTTGGATCTATGAGGTAGCCCTGAAGCAAAAAGGGTATACAATTACTAAGATTAGGCAATGGACCTAAACAAATGGAAGAGAAACAGTAACCCATACAGTAGTTGTATTGTGCAGCTTGGATTCTGTTCTTTAGTCTGATGTATGGTAAAACATTAATAAGTAACCCTAATGATTTCTTAATATTGTTTCACAACCTGCTTCTGGTTTGAACTTGTTACAAGTAATTATCCATATCCTCCATCTTGTTTGCTACCTATTAAGTAATGTATCTTCTGTATAACTATGAAAAGTAAAACCATTTTATAGCAACAAAGACAAGAATTTGTCAGACTGAATTAAATTTTATGTGTAAGACAAGAAAAGTAGCATTGCTAAAGGCATAACAAAATGACATACAGTACCTCGTGAAAGTATTCGGCCCCCTTGAACTTTTCAACCTTTTGCCACACTTCAGGCTTCAAACATAAAGATATAAAATTTAAATTTTTTTGTGAAGAATCAACAAGTGGGACACAATTGTGAAGTGGAATGAAATTTATTGAATATGTTAAACTTTTGTAAAAAAAACCCCTGAAAAGTGGGGCGTGCGAAATTATTCGGCCCCTTTACTTTCAGTGCAGCAAACTCACTTCAGAAGTTCAGTGAGGATCTCTGAATGATCAAATGTTGTGCTAAATGACTGATGATGATAAATATAACCCACCTGTTTGTAATCAAGTATCAATATAAAGGCACCTGCTCTGTGATAGTCTCAGAGTTCTGTTTAAAGCGCAGATAGCATCATGAAGACCAAGGAACACACCAGGCAGGTCCGTGATACTGTTATGGAGAAGTTTAAAGCTGGAATTGGATACAAAAAGATTTACCAAACTTTAAAAATCCCAGGGAGCACTGTGCAAGTGATCATATTGAAATGGAATTAGTATCAGACGACTGAAAAGCTATCAAGACCAGGCCATCCTTCTAAACTTTCATCTCAAACAAGGAGAAGACTGATCAGAGATGCAGCCAAGATGCCCATGATCACTCTGGATGAACTGTAGAGATCTACAGCTGAGGTGGGAGAGTCTGTCCATAGGACAACAATCATTCGTACACTGCACAAATCTAGCCTTTATGGAAGAGTGGCAAGAAGAAAGCCATTTCTCAAAGACATCCATAAAAAGTCTTGTTTAAAGTTTGCCACAAGGCAATCTGGGAGACACCAAACATGTGGAAGAACGTGCTCTGGTCAGTTGAAACCAAAATCCAACTTTTTGGCCGCAATGCAAATCGATAAGTTTGGCATAAAACACAGCTCATCACCCTGAACACACTGTCCCCATTGTCAAACATGGTGGTGGCAGCATCATGGTTTGGGCCTGCTTTGCTTTGGCAGGGACAGAGGAGATGGTTAAAATTGATGGGAAGCCAAATACAGGACCATTCTGGAAGAAAACCTGTTGGAGTCTGCAAAAGACCTGAGACTGGGACGGAGATTTGTCTTCCAACAAGACAATGAACCCAAACATAAAGCAAAATCTACAATGGAATGGTTCACAAATAAACATATCCAGGTGTTAGAATGGCCAAGTCAGAGTCCAGACCTGAATCCAATCGAGAATCTGTGGAAAGAGCTGAAAACTGCTGTTTACAAATGCTCTCCATCCAACCTCACTGAGCTCCAGCTGTTTTCCAAGGAAGAATGGACAAGAATTTCAGTCTCTCAATGTGCAAAACTGATAGAGACAAACCCCAAGCGACTTGCAGCTGTAATCGCAGCAAAAGGTGGCGCTACAAAGTATTAACTTAGAGGGTCCAAATCATTTTGCATGCCCCACTTCTCAGTTTTTTATTTCTTACAAAAGTTTAAAATATCCAATAAATTTCGTTCCACTTCAAAATTGTGTCCCACTTGTTGTTGATTCTTCACAAGAAAATTAAAATTTTATATCTTTATGTTTGAAGCCTGAAATGTGGCAAAAGGTTGAAAAGTTCAAGGGGGTTGAATACTTTCGAAAGGCACTGTATAATTTGAAATGCAAAAAAAAAAAAAAAAAATGATGAATATCAGAATAATATTCAATATGTCAATCAATTACTAACTGCAGACGAACACTGAAGATTATATGGGTTCAAAATTAGATGAAAAAACACAGTTTGATGGTGATTTCCAGGCTTTTAAACATTTTTACCCACATTTTTGCATTGTAAATGGAAGAAAAGACCATTGATGACAGTGATTAGCTTTAGTAACCACAAGACAAAAAGTGAAGCCAGCAGCACAGAACCACATACAAAAACATAAAACAGAAAATCATTGCAAAGCTCCTCACCCTTGAACGTAAGGGGTTAAATGCAGTCCAGAATTCCAAAAAGGAGAAGCAGCAAAATTGGGGTCAGGTAAATACAAAAGTATATACATTCCTCTATCAGAAATACCGGTGCAACGTTTCGACCGAAAGGTAGGTCGTCATCAAGCAAAATGTTACATGAAAGATTGACATGATGTCATCAGTGGGGGGTTAGCTGGGACCTCCTGAGCAGTGGCAGAAGTACTAGTGTGAGTTAGGGTTATTTTGAACTTTGTAACAGTCCCAATCTGTAGACAATTTTTCTAAAATATTAGACTACTCCTTTTAAACTCTTTGTACATCTTCACATAATTTACATTCGGGATTAGTTCCTTTATTTTTATCTCCTCCAACACATGCACAGTATAGTAATCTTGCAGAGCACAAAAGCAGAAGAGAAAACTATGATCCTATCTGCCTAGCCTTTTAAGCACTACAATCAATATTAATCATAATGCAGACAAATGGAAAGGGCTACTGTTGTCCTGTCCCTGCCAACCCCAGCAACACAATTGTCAGGGCTGACTGGATAATTAAGACAGCCCTTGTCCTCATAAAGGCCCCCACAACTATCTATTGACAATGTCTTTTACATCATTTTCAGGTCATAACAGATGCTTTTACTTGTTCTTTCAATTTCACTCAATGCAGAACAGAACAATCCGCAATGTATGTAAAAACATGCAGGCTGCAGAAGAAGATATAGCAAAATGTTTAATATCATAGCATTGTTTCAGAATCACAAACACAAATTTGCAAAATATTTGCAATGCGTTACAATTAGAGATGGACGAATTGATTCTAACGAAGTGGACTTCATTTAGAATTTCAGGAAAACTTTGGTTCTGAACGAAGTCGAAGTTTGGGGTACTTCGCGGGAATGAAGCGTGCTTTTGATTGATAGAATGGCTGCGAGCACATGGCGTTACATTGGGCAAAGAACTCTGGGAGGAAGAAGGGCATAGACTGCATGACATGTGCAGAGATGAAGCCAAGCAAAGACCGGCGGGATTCTGTGACGTCACCGCACTATATAAGTCTGGGCACGACGTTGGGAGCTCATACCGCTCTCACTGTACTGAGTATGGAAGGTGCTGCCGCAGCTGCTTATGTCAGCTGATGCTAAAGAACTCATTTTTATACAGCGATTTTTGGGGGGGTGTCACAGCTTGTCTCAGAGACTGCTTCTCTTAACGTTCTAATTCAGATTTTGTGGGGTATTGGAACTGAAGTCAAGTGTGCGTCCAATGCAGCTGCATATACATTTTAATGCTATCTGCTCACAGCACATTGAATACCCAAGGGATATCTAAGCCTGTTCCTGTTGTATTCATTTAAAGAAACAGCGTTTTTACAATCCAAATTCCACTTAATTTTTGGTGGCTCATTTATTTTGCACAATTTAGATCCAAGGGTTTATTAAGCGTTGTTCTGCTGTTGTGGTCACTAAAAGAAACGTTCTTTTTCTCCGCCAAAAAAGAAATTTTGCCTGTAGAATAATTCATAACCAAAGGTTAATTATAAGTTTTTCTGTTGTTGTGTACCGTAAAATACACGCCATTTTAACACGCTACAAAGCTGGTAATTTTTGGTTGCTCATTTCTTTTGTGCAATTTACATCCAAGGGTTAATAAAGCGTTGTTCTGCTGTTGTGGTCACTAAAAGAAACGTTCTTTTTCACCGCCAAAAAAGAAATTTTGCCTGTAGCATAATTCACAACCGAAGGTTAATTACAAGTTTTTCTGTTGTTGTGTACCGTAAAATACACGCCATTTTAACATGCTACAAAGCTGGTAATTTTTGGTTGCTCATTTCTTTTGCGCAATTTAGATCCAGGGGTTAATTAAGCGTTGTTCTGCTGTTGTGGTCACTAAAAGAAACGTTCTTTTTCATCTCCAAAGAAGAAATTTTGCCTGTAGCATAATTCATATCCGAAGGTTAATTAAGCCTGTTTGTGCTTTTATATTCAGTAAAATACACAGTGTTTTTAAACGGCACATACAAGTCAATTTTTCATGCCCATTTGTGGAGCGCAATTTATATCCAAGGGTTACCCAAGCTTCTTAGTGGGTTCATTTGGAGTCAAATACAGAGTGTGTATTTATCATATACAGATATCTTCATCAAACAGTGTCTGTACATTTTAGAACAAACAGTATGTCAGACAGAGAGGTGGCAGGCTCTTCACCTGCGAATGGCAGTGGCACAAACATCCTTGGAGCAGGCCCAGGTTGCAGCACAGCAAGGGGACGTCGCAGCAGGGGTCACTCGGTGAGGCCACAACTGCCGCTGTCATCTAGCGGCCGTGTGTTGTTCAGCAACCCAATGGTTCTTGATTGGTTGACTAGGTCATCCACTTCCTCCTAGATGACATCTGACAACCCCAGCCAAGAGACGGTGGGAACGTCAGACACAACCCTTAGTTGGCATGGCCTGGGAGCGGGTCAGCGACCCTCACCTGTCCACAACCCGCCACGGTCCCATCGGGTTCCCTCAGCCAGAGATCTAAAATGTGGTCTGGGCTCAGCACCACTATACAGTGAGGATGAACAATTTGAGGAGGGCAGTCATCAGCTACTTGGCAGCGAAGAAATGGGGCCAATATCCCCTGCTTCTTGCAGTATCGATGTGGAGATTGACATGGGAGGTTTTTTTAGCGAAGTGGTAAACCTCTGCATACGAGACAGTTTGAGAGGACAGCAGTGACAATCAAACACTCATTAAGTATAACATGGTGGTTTGAATCCAGTTTCTGCATTTACACCAGTTTGTTCAAAATGCAGCGTATGGAACTTGAACTGAAGGAGACCATAACTACAGGAATTGTTTTAGGTGCTTATTTTACATTCTGTGCATTGTTGCTGGAATTCAGAACAAAACTGGAATGGGACAGAAATAAAAAAAAAGACAGCTGCAAAACTGGCTTTGTATGAAAAAGGGGAGGCCCTCCCCTGTTAATGGAGGAAAAAGGGGAGGCCCTCCCCTGTTAAAGGTGGAAAATGGGGAGGTCCTCCCCTGTTAATGCAGAACAGAACAATCTGCAATGTATGTAAAAACATGCAGGCTGCAGAAGAAGATATAGCAAAATGTTTAATATCATAGCATTGTTTCAGAATCACAAACACAAATTTGCAAAATATTTGCAACGCGTTACAATTAGAGATGGGCGAATTGATTCTAACGAAGTGGACTTCGTTTAGAATTTCAGGAAAAACTTCGGTTCCGAACGAAGTCGAAGTTTGGGGTACTTAGTGTAAATGAAGTGTGCTTTTGATTGATAGAATGGCTGCGAGCACATGGCGTTACATGGGGCAAAGAACTCTGGGAGGAAGAAGGGCATAGCCTGCATGACATAGGCAGAGATGAAGCCAAGCAAAGACCGGCGGGATTCTGTGACGTCACCGCACTATATAAGTCCGGGCGCGACACTGGGAGCTCATACCGCTCTCACTGTACTGAGTAGGGAAGGTGCTGCCGCGGCTGCTTATGTCAGCTGATGCTAAATAACTCATTTTTATACAGCGATTTTTTGGGGGTGTCATAGCTTGTCTCTGAGACTGCTTCTCTTAACGTTCTAATTCAGATTTTGTGGGGTATTGGAACTGAAGTCCAGTGTGCGTCCAATGCAGCTGCATATACATTTTAATGCTATCTGCTCAACAGCACATTGAATATCCAAGGGTTATCTAAGCCTGTTCTGTTGTATTCATTTAAAGAAACAGCGTTTTTTACAATCCAATACCACTTAATTTTTGGTTGCTCGTTTATTTTGCGCAATTTAGATCCAGGGGTTTATTAAGCGTTGTTCTGCTGTTGTGGTCACTAAAAGAAACGTTCTTTTTCTCCGCCAAAAAAAAAATTTTGCCCGTAGCATAATTCAAAAACCACAGGTTAATTTCAATTTTTCTGTTTTGTGTACC
>JAODAL010087219.1:0-10001 GCA_025379985.1 Phyllomedusa bahiana | reverse complement strand
TTAAAAGGCGCACAAATAAAATTAACTGCAAAAGCGAATTTTTTTTTTCCCAAAACTAGTATTACTAGGCTCTGATGCTCTACAAAATCTCTAAAATAAACGGGGCTGCGCCAGTTTTCTGACCTGCTTTGAGCCAAAAAAAAGTCATAGCTCTGTTCTATAGATGTACTATATGAGCAGTCGTAAGCCAAAAGTTGGCACATTCTGCACCAGACACAACACTTTTGAAGATGCCACAAGTATGTCAAAAATATGCTATGCAAGGCGTTCCACACTCCAGATATATGAACCCACATACGACACTTTCATACATTCAGGCACCTTCTAGACTAAGAAAAAGCCAGTTAGAAATGGTGAGTCGGCGCCAAGGTCATACATGTAGCCCATTATCTTTATTGTTTAATAAGAAGACTCTTCCAGGAATTTTACATTTCAGGTATACAAATCCTCTGATTATTAGGCAGGCCTGTGGTAGAGAGAATTGCCAGATTTTCAAATATGAAAACACATCATTTAAAGGGAATATGTCATCAAAATTTACTTATTGTTTAACTCATGTTTTTATGTTAAACATATTTTTTAAGAATTTTTGGTTATTTTTTTATACATTTTCCACATCACTTTCAATATTTTTTTAATAATTCTTTAATAATTCACTTTGGCCACTAAGCCTAATAATCGTCTGACACCTCATGTTCTGTACAGAAAGATTCTCAGTTGTCTGCTCATTATCAGCACAAAGACGGTCAAACTGAAAGGAGACACCAGTGTGAATAGATCCACAGGATCCACCAGTTACAAGAGGAGATAGTCACAGTTCACCCTTTCACCTCCCTGCACACTGATTTCTTCCCAGGTCACAGAGTATGACTAGAAAACTCTCCTATAGAAGTGAATGGAACTGAGTCAGTCTTAAAGGGGTTGTCTCGCTACAAAGAATAGCTTTCAAATTGTAGGGAACACAAAATAAAGACATTTTCCAATATATTGCTTTGTTCATATGTTTTTGTTAAGGAAAATACAAGTGAATTAATCACCTCCCTGGCTATTTCAGTTCCCTCAGTAACCGACCTGTAAACATCTCTCCCCCCTGCTGTTTGTTCTATGTGATAGAAGTGAGTGACATCATCCACACAGGTCCTGGCAGTAAAAAGCTTGATTTATCTAAACTAAACAGCTCTAATTAGGGCTTTTGTTTGAGGGATCAGATAAAAAGTCCTGCTAGCAGTTTCTGAGAAGCTTCTGAGCTAATCTGAACTAATTAGCAACTGAAAACACAGATTTAAATTTACACCATTGAGCTGTATGCAAATTTCACAGTCAGTCTGAACCAGGAAGTGACAGAGTATTTCATTCATGCATCCTATGAAACTCTGTAGGGAGACACCTCCTTTAAAGGGGTTGTCTCGCTACAATGATTAGGTTTTAATTAAAAGATCTTTAAAAAACAAGCAGCTTTGCAATATATGATCATTACAAATGTCCTACTGATTTTGAGTTATCCCTGTTAGTAGTAGTGCATCAGTTCCTGAAATCCCTATAGCAGCCGACCTGTTGATCTTTATCTCACTGGCTGTCAGCAGGTAAAGAAAAGTTCTCCATAACTGCTCTCCTATGTAAAATTAATAAAATACATCTATTCTATTAATATACAGTTGAAACCAGAAGTTTACATACACTATATAAAAAGACACATATGCACGTTTTTCTCACTATCTGACATGAAGTCAGATTAAACCTTCCCCGTTTTAGGTCAATTAGGATAGCCAAAATGATTTATATTTGTCAAATGCCAGAATAATGAGAAAGAGAGAATTTTTAAGGCATTTTTATTACTTTCTGCAAAGTCAAAAGTTTATATACACTAGGATTACTATGCCTTTAAACAATTAAACAGAGGCGGAGGAGTGGGCAGTGTGCATTCTTCACATGTGTTTCATCAGTTCAGGCTGAGTGTATAACTGGTTATAGCACAGCAAGGAGCTTGTGGAGCCTGAAGCTGAAGGCTCTGCAGACACAAGAGAACAGGAGGCTGCATAGATGTCCTCTCCAGACAACTTTCCCCTTCTACTGCAAATACAGAATCATGATGTCACAGCACTTCAGTGAGGAGAGACACGTCTGCTGAGAGGAGAGACTCGCCCCTGGATTTCAAATTCAATCTCATGGAATTAGTTGAAGAGCACGAACTCTTCAAATGATAAAACACCTTTAAGGATAACCAAGTCAATGTTTTGGAGTGGTCATCACAAAGCTCTGATCTCAATCCTATTGAAAATTTGTCAAAATTGAAAAGGCAGGTGCGAGCAAGGCGACTTACATACATGGCTCAGTTACACCAATTAGACCACAAAATTCCCACTAACTATTTTGAGAAGCTTGTGGAAGGATATCCAAAACGTTTGACCCAAATCATACAGTTTAAGGGCAATGCTACCAAATACTAATATTTTATTGCAGAAAGTAATACAAATGCCTTAAAAATTCTCTCTCTCATTATTCTGGCATTTGGCAAATATAAATAATTTTGACCTACAACTGGTAAGGTTTATTCTGATTTCATGTCAGATAGAGAGAAAAACATGCATATGTGTCTTTTATATAGTGTATGTAAACTTCTGGTTTCAACTGTACAAAGGGATGAGGCTGTTTGGATGACAAGGCCGGTCTCTCATGATACTGGCACTGCTTGATGGCGCCAGTGAGAGTCTTTGCTAATGCACAAGTTATTGTATATATAACTTTTACTCTTTGTTCCTTATTGAAATTAAGTATATATTAATTTTAAGAAGAGATTCCTACTTAAATCCTACTGAAATCCACTCGGGCAACATTCACCATATTTTTGCAGTAGTTACAGAGGTTTAGTTATACTCAAGAATCAGGCTGTGATATGTGTTTGTACTGATCACCAAGAACCTGCAACAAAGTGGGATTGGCAGTGGCACTGGGGTTTCCCAGCTCCAAGGTGGGGTTTACTTTGGGGCCTTCCAGTGGAGCTGTTACTGGGCCCACCAGTGGAGTATATTTTAGGGGCCCACTCTACAGCTACTGTAAATGACTGTACATGCCTCCTATACTCTGCCTCTTGCTTTTTGACTCTTTCTATGCTTTTTTTGCCTCTTCCGGGGTTGCATGTGCAGTTAGAAAACAACCCCAGGTCTTACATGCCTTGGGGCCCACCAGGGGTTTCCTCTATTCCCCTGTGGGCCAGTTCGAGCCTGTATGTGTTACTTAAATCTGTGTATCACACTAGTGTATTAAGAACTTGGCTTCGTTTAAATTCCTAAGTCTTCAGAAGTTTGAACATCATACACTATTAGATTTTGCACATATCTTACCAATTTACCAGTAAATACCACAGTCACCCACC
This sequence comes from Phyllomedusa bahiana, assembly GCA_025379985.1. NCBI lineage: Eukaryota > Metazoa > Chordata > Amphibia > Anura > Hylidae > Phyllomedusa > Phyllomedusa bahiana. The sequence goes on along the minus strand of JAODAL010087219.1, from coordinate 6,628 downwards.
ATACAATGCATTATATATAACTACATAACCCAACACACCACACAAGTTTAAAAACGCTGATGTAATTTGTTATAGTTCTGCAAAGAACCTTAAAGGGGTTGTCTTACTACATCGATTAATCTTACCTCAGTCCTGTTTTTAGCTTCATTTTTTAATTCAGGGGCGTTTACTGGCTAATACTGAGGACACCAGGTCTGTAGCTATAGCAACCAGCACTGGCAGCCAATCAGGATAGATCAAACAGGTCTGTAGATATAGAGAACTGAGAAGCTGATGCAGCCCATACAAGATGGGATATCTCAGAATAGGTAGGACACTGTTGATGAACACATATTGCAAAGTGACATTTTTTGCAAGATCTTTGACATAAAAAAAACAATCCTTGTAGTGAGACAACCCCTTTAATATCATATGGCATCACAGATGTATTTGCACATAAACCTAATACTTGAACAAATACTCTATATTCCCAATGTAGGTCTGATATGAGTATGTTCCAAAATTTACCACTTCTAGTAGGTAAAAAAGAATGGTGAGTATTTACTTCCTTTTTCAATTCAGAACTCCTTGGAGGTCAATCAAGGTCACTTCTACTCCTTCAGGTCAAACAGGCCAAATACACGGAAGTATTTAAACTGTACTGTATATGAAAGCACAAATACATGTAGGTGGGGAATAGGTGGGAGGTGGCCTTCGTAGCTGAGCAATAGTAGATCACAAATGTAATATAATGCAGTAATAAAAAATAATATATAGCTACAAGGGACCAAAAGTACACTGATGTAAATAATGTAAGAAGTGAATAAGTAAATGACGTGTCTATTGTTACATTTAGTTCATAACATAACATAATATGGGCCAGTGCTATATCCCATAATAAAGATCCCATAAAATCATGCTAATAAATCCACGAGACGATAAGACAGATTTTTAAATATTTATTCCTGCATATTTCTCTTAGGAATTTATATAATATGAATTCATATTTTTTAATTTGTTTTTATTTAATATTTCTATGTATAAGTATTTTAAGATATTAAATTTCACATGTGTTGACCTTGTTCACCTTCATTCATATTGCATTGGTTTTCACACAATTTTTGTTCACATGCTGTTACATGCTTCTTTTCCATTCTGCTGTCATTGAGTGTGTCACTGTAGTGTTCCTTCCCTCCTGACGCATCGGGGGGAACATCAACCTGGCGCCCAGTCCAACGCCTTGCATTGACGTTTTACTGGCAGGCTGATGTGCTGTGATGACTTCCTCCCTCTCTCTAACGCGCTGGCAGTAGCCACATCCTCAGTCAGATTGACGGGGTGCAACGATCCGGCGGAGTCAGAGGGCACTGACCCGTCAATCGTTGGTATATGGCGGATCCTCTGGGCTGCTGCGAGCGTGAATGGTATAACTTGCAAAAGTAGCCATAGTGCAAGACTATAACAAAGTTTATTAAATATTAAAATTACATATATGAAAGCACAAATACATGTAGGTGGGTAATAGGTGGAAGAGGGCCGTCATAGCTGGGCAATAGTAGATCACAAATGTAATATAATGCCCCCCCTTAACCCCACTTAAGCCCTCCCCTCTGGGTTAGTCGGGTACCCACAAAACAAATAGAGATAACCACCTCCTCCTCGATATCCCAAGAACTGTCTTCAGAGGAGGTGTCCCAAATAACTTCTTGGACCTGGGAAGCAGAAACAGTAGGCAGGGGGAGAGGTGGGTGGGCTTCAGAAATGTCTTGACAGACCAATGGCTCTTCTTGCGCTTGACGTTCTTCCAACGGCAAAACTGAACAAACGGGCAGAGAAACGGGTGGCTGGACTGCTCCAGATGGGCAGGTTTGAGGCAGTGTGAGTGGCAATGCTCGCCCCATTGCACAACTTCACCCGTTTTCCAATGCAGGGACGGGCCATGAAGCTGGAGCCATGGAAGCCCAAGCAGGACAAGAGCAGACGAACTGGGCAGGTCGTAGAATGAAATCTTCTCCTGGTGGAACTTCCGATTTTCAAAGGCACAGGCTGGGTACAGAACTGGACTGGTTCGTTCAGGATCTCCCCATTGATAGATAAGAAATGTAACAGTTTTTCCAAACGAGAGACAGGCACGCAGAACTTCAGTAGAGACGGGTGGATGAAGTTCTCAGAAGAACCGGAGTCCAGCAGAGCAGGAACTTCAAAGGCAGCATGGAACAGACAGGAGCCAGGACAGGTAAGTAACGTGCAGGAGCCACAGCAGAGGCACGGGCACAACCGCTGTCCATGACAGCGGCTGAGGCGTGCACAGTGACACGCTTTAGCATCTTCCACTAGTGGCTGGCTGATTGATACCACTTTGTTTGGGGCAGAGACCCATGTTGAATATGACGCTTGTTGCACAAGGAGGTATGATATGGAGGCATATAGTTCAATCTTTGAACTATACACAGATGGAGGTGGTGGCCCCCAATACATGTAGAAGCCCATGCAAAACGCATGTTGGGGCTGGCATTCCAGTGGTGGTGGAGGGTATCGCTATCTAGGTAATACTATTCCATCTTTGATCCTATGAGTACAATCTGTCTTATCATTTCTTGGATTTACTATTATGATATTGTGGGATATAGCACTGGCCCATTGGAGCAATTAATGTTATGCACTAAATGTAATAATGGACACGTTATTTACTAATTAACTTCTTACATTGTTTACATCAGTGTACTTTTGATCCCTTGTAGCTATATATATTATTTTTTTATTACTGCATTATATTACATTTGTGATCTATTACTGCCCAGCTATGATGGGGCTTTCCCACCTATTACCCACCTACATGTATTTGTGCTTTCATATATGTAATTTTAATATTTAATAAACTTTGTTATAGTCTTCTTAAATAAGTACCTTGCGTTTGTATATTTTGGTACCGTGTTGTATAGTTTTAGGCTGGTTTCTACAGGTACCTAGATTTTGGTTTAAAAAGGAAAATCCGCTGTACTCCCACAAAGAGCCTTCTCAAGTTTGAGAAAAGCTTTACGGCCGAAACGTTCCAGACTGAAATACACCACCGGGCCCCTTTATTAGGTACACCCGTCCAACTGCCGTTTAAAACCCAATTTCTAATCAGCCAATCACTGGCGGCAACTCAGTGCATTTTGGCATGTAACTGGTCAAAAATCTCCGCAGTTAAAATGAGCATCATTAAAGGGGGAAAAAGGGATTTGATCCTTTGAATGGGATGGTTTTTGGTGCCAGAAGGGCTGGGCTGAGTATTTTAAAACTCTGACCCTGGGGTTTTCACGCACAACCACTCTAGGTTTTTCGAGAAGGTCCCCAAAAAAAAAAAAACATCCAGTAGGGGCAGCCCTGGGGCGAAATGCCTTGTTAGCCAAGGTAAAAGGAGAATGGGCAGATTTTTTTCGACTGATAAAAGGAAAACAGTGATCAAATAGCCACCCTTAAAAACCAAGGAGGCAAAGAGCATCTCTGAACGCACTACGGCAAAATTTTAGGCAGATGGGTACAGCAGCAGAAGACCCCCCGGGGTGCCACCCCTTTTCAGCTAAGAACAGGAAACGAAGCCCCAAATTTTGCCCAAGTCATCAAAAATTGGACGTAAAATTGGAAAAAAACGTTTCCTGGTCTTGAGTCCGTTTTCGCTGCGCATTTGGATGGTAGGGGCAAATTTTGGGGTCAACAACATGAAAGCTGGATCCACCTGCCTTGTATCACGGTTAGGCGGTGGGGTGGGGTCATGGGGGTTTTTGGGGGAAAATTTTCTTGGGACTCTTTTGGGGCCACTTGGTACCAATTGAGCATCATAGCAACAGCTTGTTTAAACGATGCCACGAAGATTGAGGCAGTTCTGGAAGGCAAAAGGGGGTCCAACCCGCTACTAGCATGGTGTACCTAATAAAGTGGCCGGTGAGTGTAGAGCACGCATCTTCACCTTTCAAAAGTTTGTGAGTACAGCGGATTTTCCTTTTTTGATTATTTGACCCCATGATGTGGGTTTATTTCTGCCTTTTACATGGCCTTAGCGTCTGATGGTAATACTACCTTTTTCCTGGTTTTAGATTTTGGTTTAGTGTTGTATTTTAAATACACATAAGACATCTGTGAAAAACTGAGGTTGAAAACTGAAGCCAAGGGACCCATTCACTATGGACCTTATTAATAACAATGGGTCCATTGATTTTCCGCTGTGTTGTCCATAGTTGAGATGGAAAAAATAGTATAGGATGCCTTGGCTTCAGTTTCTCTCTTCTGCGATGGAGGTTCCAAATGAACAGTCTAAAATATAGTTTAATTTAGGAGTTTGAGCCTCACGTTAAAAGTTGGGCAATAAACCTGCAACAGTGGCAAAGTCCAATGTTAGTATTTTTTTCATCCTTTGACATATATAACCTTTTCAATCATAGTCAATACCCATGAAGTATAATCAGTACATCCTGTCCTAGATAAGTCTAGACATTGCTCTTTCTGGGCTGACACAATAGTAACGTAACCCTGTTATCAACATTATGTTCCCTTTATGTGTGATAATGTGCTCAATAATAAAAACCTATAAGAAGTTGTTATTCTCCTAGAATTTTTTTGAAAGGAAAAGATTCCACCTCCACTATAATGATGTGATAATTAGGATGGCAAGAGCGCACAAATCTATAAAGTAGTTTGTTTCCTTGACCGGATTGACATTTCATGTAATTGACTTGGGGCAAATTAGAGGAGACAAATAACTGCTGAATGTCCTTGGGAGTACTTCTTATTAATGAGTGAGTCATAAAGCAAGTTAGGCAATTCTAAGATAATAAAGACAGCACTTCTAAATAATTTTTTTAGAGAACTGATTTTACAAAGTAATGTTTCCCAAGGCACTCAGGGCCACATGTATGAAAACTGTTGAGGTGTAAGACTTTCTTTGTTGCCCATAGCAACCAATCAGAGCACTCCTTTCATTTCATATAGTGCTCTGAAAAAATGAAATGGGAGATCTGATTGGTTGCTATGGGCAACAAAGAAAGTCTTCCGCCTAGACAGTTTTCATACATGTCCCCCTTCGAAATCTATGGGTTTTACATCTGATGGGGGATTATCATCAGGTGTTACAGTGTTACAGTGATACAGTATGTCAACACCATACGGCAAATATACCATTTCGCAGGATTAGTTTTCTAGTTTATTACTCATGACAAATAAACTTCTCTTAATTGTCAACATTTTGTTGTAGCCTGAAGGAGTGCAAAAAGTTCATGTGCAATCAGTTAACCTTTGATTAATACCACTCAGAGCAGCACAGAGGTAGAAGCAGCCTCCAGACCAGTAGAAAAATAAGGAAGAAATTCCAGTGTCAATCCCAGTGTTCCAAGTAAAAAATCCAAGACTATTATTTATCCATAAAAACTAGAACATATTGTCACAAGAAAGTAGTAAGAACGCTGATGCGTTTTGGAGTTACCTCCTTAGTCATAGCATAATCCATAATGCAACCCGGCCTTCAGGGCGGAACTACCGGGGTAGCAGACGTAGCAGCAGCTTCTGCTACCCCAGGAGTTCCGCTCCTGCACCCACCGGCAATGAACATAACAGGTCACTGGTGGTGGGGCGGAGCTGCAGGTCCCGGTGGAGGACTGCCCAGTCTTAGCAGATCGGAGCGCCTAGTGGACAGTAAACTTAATTGTAGCAGCAAGTGTCAGGCAGCAGCTGCCAAGGCAAATAGGATCATGAGGTGTATTAAAAGGAGCATAGATGCACAAGATGAGAAAATCATTCTCCCATTATACAAATTACTGGTCAGACCACGAATGGAATATTTTGTACATTTTGGGCACCAGCTCACAGGAAAGACATTGTAGGGCTTGAACAGGTACAAAGGCAGGCAGCAAAAATAATAAAAGTACTGGGGGGACTGAAATACCCAGAAAGATTAGCAAGATAAGGGTTATTTTGTCTAGAGACAAGACGGCTTCGGCGGGACATAATAAATATGTTTAAATATATTAAAGGTCAATATAGAGATCTCTCCCAAGATTTATTTATACTCAGGACTGTATCTAGAGGAAAGAAAGTTGCTACATAAACATAAAAATGGATTCTTTACTGTTAGAGCAGTGACACTGTGGAACTCTCTGTCAGAGGAGCTTGTCAGGGTGAATTCAATAACAGAATTCAGAAAGGGTCTGGATGCATTTCTAGATGTAATAATAGAACAAGTTATAGTGACCAGGATTCTGGGGAAGGGTCGCTGATCCTGGAATTTATTCTGATTGCCAAATTGTAGTCGGGAAGGATTTTTTTCCCTAAAATGAGGACATTTGCCTTCCCCAGGATCAACACTGTACAACAATAGGCTGAATTGGATGAATGTCTGTATTTTTTCGGCCTTACAAACTATGTAAAACTTTCCCAAGAAAGATTCAGAGAAACATTTATCTCCGTGTAAACAACAACAGTAAAGCTCCTTCAGTCTGGTTCCCAGTTATTGAATAAATGACTGTAGATGCTCCTGTAATGTATAGTGAAGAAAGACAGCATGACTGTAGACACCGAAAAACATTACCCCTCTGTATTGCTCTCTACACAGTGCTATAATTGGGACTGTCAATACAGGAAACCCCTAAAGAAGCATTTTTTCTATCTAACATAA
>JAODAL010087218.1:0-10001 GCA_025379985.1 Phyllomedusa bahiana | reverse complement strand
AATTTGGGGGTTTTTAAATTTTTTTTGGATAGGGTTTTTTTGGTTGGGTTATTCAGGGGGCCCTGCTCAAAGATGGCCTTTAATATATTAAAGCGAGGGGGGGCGCCATTTTACTGCCCATCCGCTGTCCCCCTTTAACCCTGCAAAAAAAAATTGGGGCCCTTTGGAAACAAAAAAAAAATTGTTTGAAAAATCAGAGAAAAAAAGTGTTTTTAAAAAAAATTTTGTGTACCTCATCCGGGAAAAGTTGTAAATTTTTCCAAAAAATTTTGGTTACTGGGGAACGCCCCTCCTAAAGGGTCCCTATGGATGTTTTTGGGGTTTTAACACCCCCATTTGCCCAAGAAAATGGGGTTTTTGGAAAAGGGGGAGATTTTTTGATTTTGGGTTTGGGGAAGGGCCCCCCCTTTATCTAGTAGAAAGGATGGGCCCGGTCGGAATTGGGGTCCAAAATTTTTTTTCCAACTATTTTGGGGAAGAGGAAAAAAGGTTAATTTGGTAGACGCCAAAAATGGGTCTGCCCGGGGGTTTTTTTGGGTTTTTTTCGATGAACTTTGGTAACATTGGGGAAAAAACCGGTTGTAAAGGGAAATTGGTTGGTGGGTTTGGGGTTTGTAGGGGCCCCTGTGTTCCCTTCCCTTTATTTTCACGTTGGGGCCCTTTGGTTTTTGATTGTCTGTTTTGGGCCGGTTAGTTGTATTTATTTTTTCTCTATTTGACAAATTGTGGGGTTTAATTTCTTGCACTTAAAAGTTGGTGCCCAATGAAAAATTTTGGGCCTCCCCCCTTTTTTCGGCGGTTTTTTATTTTTTTTTCCCTCGTGAAGGGCATAGATAAATGGATTTGCTTGGTTTTTCTAGTGGGGGAAAGGGGGTTTTGAATGGATTTGTATTCGCCCTGGGCAATCTGTCGTGATAGAGGGGGGAAACATCTTTTTTTAAATTGCTTGAAAAAAAGTTTTACCGGATGGTAATAATTTGGGGGGTTTTGTATTTTAGATTTTTTTAAGTCTAAAATTTTGAGTTTAAGAGATAAAAAAAAATGGGAAAATTGTTTATTGGTTTTAAATGGAATGGACATCCTCGGAACTGAATAAAATGGGTTTTAAATTTTTTTTTTTTTTTCCTAATGGTTCCTAAAAAAACGGGGGGGAGGCCCCCATTAATGTAAATGTGCCAAAATTTTGGGGATGATGGGCAAAAGGGGAAAAGTCCTTTGTTTAAAACAAAGACATTTCTGATGGGGTTAGGTTACGTGGGGGAAAATATTTAAATTTTTGGGGGGGGCTCCCTGTTAGCGGGGTAAAGTATTTGTGCAGGTGGCCCCCTTTCCCTTTCCCCTAAAAAATGGTCGTGATGTTGTTTTGCTGTTTTGGGCCGTCCCCCCCGTCCCTTCCCAAAAAAAGATTGCCAAAAGAACCCTCCAAAACCGTTTAAACTGTCTAAACCAGATAAATTTGTTGTATTTTCCCGGATCAAAACGGGGAAAATGGGGGAAGGGGTACGGGTGGAGGGGGTTTTTTTGCCCCTATAAACCGTGTCTTTTTGTTAGTCCTCTGTTCTTTTTACAAACTTGTCTTTTTTTTTTTGTTCTTTGGGACTTTTTTTTAAATTTCCCTGGATGTTTTTGGAAACCCTTTGTCTTTCAATTTTGTCCAATCTTCTGGGGGGAGATTAAAATTGGGAATATTTGTTGTTGGGTTTTGACTAAATTCTTCTTAGATGTTTTCACTTTTTAAGTTTTCCCTTTGCCCAAAATTCTTTTGGGCTATGAAAACCGGGGGCAGAAGGTCCCAAAAGGGAAAAATTGAACCCCAACCCCCCCCCCCCTCACCCCGCCCCCCCCCCCCCCGTCCCCAAAAAACCCCCCCAAAAGTTTTCCCATAATAGGGGAGTTTTTAAGGGGGGGAAATCTTTTAAGATTTTGGGGGTTTCCTTAATTTTTGGGGGTTTTTCTAAAGGAATTTTGGAGGGGGGTCCCCCAAAGTCCGGGGGGGCAAAACGGCATTTTGGGCAAATTCGCAAGGGGGGGGGAAATTTTTTGTATAATGGTATCATAGGGGTTTTTTCCGGGGGGGAGCCTTTTGGGTATGTAACCCCCTTTCCCCCTTTGGGGGGGAATTTTAAAGTTTTAAACCCCTTGGGGGTAAAGAATTTTTAAATTTTTAACCGGGGAAATTTTTTAATTCAATTTAAAATTTTTGGGGTTGGGGGGTTTTTTCAAGGTTTTTTCCCAAAAGGAAAATCTTTTGGGGGTTTTTCCCTTTTTTTTCAAAAAACCCTAAAAATTTTTTTTTCCCGGGGGGGACCCGGGGGGCCAATTTTTTCCACTCTTATCTCCCCTTTTGCCTTTCTCCTTTATTTTTTTCTAGGTTTTTTATCATTAGAAATAAGTCATTTACTATGAAATCCTTTCCCTTAAAGTTTGGTCCCCAAAATTCCCCCTTTGCCTTTCCCCTTTTTTAAAAATTTTTTTGGGAAATTTTATTTTTTTTAAAAACGAACCCATTTTTTATGTACCCTTTACCTTACAGATGTCCCTTGATAAAGGTTTGCCCCCAAAAAAGGGCCGTATAACCCGGGAAAATCTGATTACATTTTGTTTCTTTCCAGGGTAATGGGGTTTTTAAAAGTTACATTTATTGAGTGTTTTACAGGGAAGGAATTTTCCCCTTTTGGGTTTTTGGGTAAATGTTTTATATGGGTAAATAAATTTTTGTTTATATTGCATAAAAATTTCCCTTTTGGGTGTGCAAGGGTTTTTCTTTTTAGTTTGTTTTTGGGTTTTCGGGCCGGGGTGCTTTTTCATTTCGGAAATTTTCCAGGGATTTTCACAGTCATGTGTTTCAGGAGGAGTAGGTTTCCCTTTTTTTTTTCCCTTTACCCATGTGCCCGTGTGATGTAAACCACGGTCCTTCCCCCCTGATATAACCCCCCCCTTTTAGCTAAAAGGGAAAGATCCCTCCACTTTTTTATTTTTTTTAAATTTATTTTAAAGCGCCATTGATTCCGGGCGCTGTACATTCAAAGGGGGTTTTTAATACTTTTCATAAGTCAAACGGTGTGATAAGGGATAATGCCCAATTTGGCCCACAAAACGAGGGAGGGGGGACCCAAACCCGCGGGGCTTCAATTAAAAGGGGGGGGGGGGAAAGAGAAGGAGGGTGGGGGGGCAGACATGTCTGTGGGGAAAGTTGTGACAAGTTTTGTGAAGGTTATAGGCAACCTAAAAGAAATGGGTTTTGGTTGTTTTTAAAGTGGGGGAAAGGGGAGGAGAGTTGAGGTGTTGGGGCAGTGAGTTCCAGAGTGTGGGGGCCCGGGGGGGAGAAGCCCTTGGGCCCGGTTTTTGTGAGGGGGCTGATAAGGGGGAGCAGAAAAGAAGGCCGTGGGGAAACAGAGATTGTGGGGAGGGGATATCTGGAAATTAGGGCAGGATGTATGGGGGGAGAGGTCTGGAGACCCTTTTTAGGTCAGGGTTTTATAGTTGAAATGAATTCGCTGGGCAATGGGAACCCAGGGGAAGGGATTGGCAGAGGGGAGAGGCAGAGGAGTAGCGAGGAGAGGGTGGATAAGAGGGCCCAGCAGAGTTGGGGGATGGATTGGAGGGGAGCGGGGGGGTTGTTTAGCTGGGGGGGCCATTTAGTGGATGTTGCAGTAGTCTAGGGGGAGAGGGCAAGGGCATGGACCGGCATTTTTGTATTTGTTTAAATTCCTGTCTTCTTCGGTTCCTCGGGTCCAGGACTTTACAGCAAAAGACAATGGCCTTTTTCATCAATGCCCCCCCAAGGTTGGAAAAGAAGGGGAAAATTTGGGCCCCTAGGTTTTTTGGACCTCCCCCTGGGATCTCTCCCTTGGTAATTTGGAGAGGGGGAGTCTCACATGACCTCCTCTTCTTCTATCGAAAAAGGTGAAGGGGGGGGGAAGGTGGGGGGTTCTTGAATCTATGTAGTGATCGTGTCTCCCCATACACAGGATTTAAAAAAGTATTTGAAAAAAGTAAATTGGGGAGTGTGGGGCCCCCCGTGTGTCAGGAGGAAGGAGCAGCACCCAAAACCCCCGAGCCCCCCAACAAAATTCATGTACAGAAGCCCTAGACCTGCCCACCAGGATCACTGAGTGCTAAAGGGGAAAAATTTGGGGGGGGAAATGTGGGAAATTATACAAAACCACAGGGGTGAGGGGTCAAAAGGATGAGAGGTAAAGGGGGAATGCTGGGACATTTTAAAAATACCAGGGGATAAAATGGGCTTAGTTGAGGGGGAGGGGTGGGGGGGAATGCTGGAACTTTTAGACAAAAAGGGGAAATGTTGGGTCTTGGATGATGAGAGTTGAGGGGATTTTTGGGGGCATTATACAAAACCCAAAAGGGGAAAGATGGGTCTGGATGATGAGAGGTGGGGGGAATGGGGGGGAATTTTATACATAAACAGGGGATGAGGGTTTCGGGGGTGAAAAATGAGAGGTGAGGGGAATGGGGAAAACATTATAAAAAAACGGGGGGATGATGGGTCGGGATGAGGGAGGGAGGGGTTGGGGGGAATGCTGGGACTTTATACAAAAACATGGGGATGAGGGTTTTGGAAAGAGAGGTAGGGGGAATCCCGGGAAAAACATTGCATAAAAGGGGTTTGAGGGGGTCGGGGAATGATGGGGGTGGGGGGAATGAAAGGAAACTTTTTGGCCCATAAGGGAAATGATTTTTTCTGGATGATGGAGATGGGGGGTTTTATGCGGGGGAAACCATTATACATAACACGGGGGAAGTTTGGGTCTGGGGGAGGGAGAGGTGGGGGGAAATTTGTGGGAATTATACATACACAGGGGAAATGAGGGGTTTGGGGTTTGTAATAAAAAGGGGGGGGGAATTTTGCTGGAACTTTAAATAAAAAAACCGGGGGGAATGTTGGTGTGGATGTTGATGAGAGGTGAGGGGAATGTGGGAATTAACAAAAAACGGGGGGGATGATGGGTTGGATGATAATGAGGGTGGGGGGGAAATGCTGGGACATTTTAAAAAACAGGGGAGGTTGGGTATGGATGATGTTGAGGGTGGGGGGTTGCTGGGAATTAAAAAACCCAAGGGGAGATGGGTTGGTTGATGTTTGTTCTTTTGTTGTCGGTTTCCCTTTAAGGGGGTGGGGGATGTCGCTGTCTATGTTTCCATGGGGGAAAGTGGGGGGGGAAAACATAGAAGGACCACAGGGTTTGTCCCAGGAGGTCAGGGAGGGGGATCACCGGCCTGAAATCACAAGGTGAGAGGAGATAAGCCAGAAGGGGTGTTTGTAACCATCCCAATCCCCTTTCTATCCCCCTTTTTGTGTTTTCTTCTCTTTTATTGAAGTTGATGGGACTATATGATATTTTGACGATAACCCCCACCCTTTATGTACCTCACTGTGTGCTCCCTACAGAGGGGTCCAGTAGGAAAAATTTCCAAAGAGGAGGGCCCCCGGGGGTCCTCGGTATTCCCAGGCTGTAAAAAGGGGGGTTTTTTTGTCCCAGGAATCTTTGGGTTTAGGGGAGCTGAAATATTTCAAAAATTTTTTGCCAGATGGAAAATGCACTTTATTTAATGCTTTGGGTTTTTTTGGGGGGAAAAATTGGATTGATTTTAAGGTTGAGGAAAAAAAGAGAAGAGATGGACGTCCGGGAAATCCTAAAGGAAAGATAAGGGCCCCTATCCCACAATCTGTATAGGGGGTGTGGACCTCCTGAGCCACAGTGGGTTTAATAGTTTTTTTGGGGGTTCTTTTGTCGCCCGTCTGCTGTACTGAAATTTTTCCCATATGTCACATCAGGGTGAAGTTTGACTGTTCCCTAATGTGGGGGCCCTTGAAGACGGAAGATGGGGAGCGATGAGCTTGAGGATGAGTGACTGGGAAAGGGGGAGATCCCAGAAGATTTGACCAAAGGGAGGGTAATTTAAAATTTAGGGGTTTCTTCGGGATCCTGTGTTATAAACCCGGGCGGGGCTGAGGAGGGGCTTTCTCAAGGGTTTTATGGGTCCTTGGGGGGGGGACATGAGGTTTAGGATAGTTTTGGGGTTCCCTGATGAAAGAAAATCTAAATGACAGCCGGGAATTTGGGGCCTTAGGGTTTTCCAATTTAGCTTTCCCCAGTGGGGGGGGCACATTTTGGGTCAAAAAAGGGGGAAAAATTATTTTTTTTAAAGGGAAAAATTTGGGGGGGTTAAATTTTTTTAAAATTTGGGGAAGTGTTCCCTTCTTTTAAATTTACACTTATTTCGTGTTTTGAGGCTGGAGATGGGAAACTCTAAGGGGCCACTTCCTTTTGGGCCCCCTTTTCCTTGAACAAACCTGAAATTTTTAGTAAATTGGATACAAAAAGGTCCTGGGAAAAATTTTTCCCCGATTCTTTATGGGGAAAAACCCCGCTCTTTCTTTCCCCCCCACTTCCCAGAGATGCTTAATCTGGAGACCCGGTGCCCGCAGCCCTTAGGGGGGTACGAAACCCCCCTTTTTCCCGTCCTTTAGATAAACTGGAGTGGGGCACCCTTTTTTTCATGATGAAATTTGGGTTTTTGCCTTATTTAGATTTTCATTAAAAAGATGGTGTCCAAAATTTTATTAAAAAAGCTGCCCCATTTGGTTTTTGAAGGGCCCCGGGATGTGTGGGCGAGGGACAAATGATTGTCAGACAAGGTTGTTGGGCTCAGAATCTTATCAAGTCCAAAAGGGAAAAAATTTTCTTAAACTTCAGTTACACCTTTTTTGGGCCCCTTAAATTTTTTGGAAAAATTTTTGAAATGGGGGTTTGCCATCCCCCAATGTGAGGGCCCCCCCCCCCAAAACTGAAAAAAATTTAAAAATTGTTTAAATTTTTTCCCCCGTTTACCCGCCTTTCATCGGGCCAGTTTAAATTGGCGTTCCCCAAAATAACCCCCCAAACCCTTTTACAGGCCAAACGTTTTTTTTTTCCCCCCAAATTTTGGGCCCCAAAAATGGGAAAATAACCCCCAAAAATTTTTCCTTTTCCTACTTTTTGGGGTTTGGGGCACCTTTATTAAATAAATTTTGGGGGTAATGTTACCCAACCCTTGGGTAGGTAGGTTTGTTGAACCCTTTTGTTGATAGGGGATACCGGTATATGCTGCCCCTGTAGGTCGGTTTTAAAAGCCCCTGTAAGATGTATGGCCCCTTTTTATATAGCCCCCTGTATGACTTTTTGGTCCCAGAAGAATATAGCCCCCTGTTTATACCCCCTATAGTAATATGCCCTTTACATAGCCCCCTTAAATAGGGTTCCTTTATACAGACCCTTTTTGTATGCCCCCTTTATATAGCCCCCTGTAGTATATACCCCTTATATAAATGCCCCCTGTAGCCATGTCTGCCCCCTGTAGCCATGTTTGCCCCCTGTGGCCATGTCTGCCCCCTGTGGCCATGTCTGCCCCCAGTTGGCCCTGTCTCCCCCCTGTACCCCAGTTGCCCCCGGGTAGCCAGTGCCCCCTTGTGGCCTTGTCTGCCCCTGTTGCCATGTTTTGCCCCTGTAGCCATGTCTGCCCCCTGTAGCCAGTGTCCCCTTGTAGCCAGTGGCCCCTGTAGCCATGTCTGCCCCCTTTTAGCCAGTGTCCCCTGTAGCCATGTCTGCCCCCTAGCATTCCCCTTGTGCAGTGCCCCCTGTAGCCAGTGCCCCCTGTCCCCAGCCATGTCTGCCCCGTGTAGCCAGTGTCCCCCTTGTGGCCTTGTCTGTCCCCTGTAGCCAGTGCCCCCTGTAGCCATGTCGGCCCCCTGTACCCAATGTCTCCCCCTTGTAGCCAGTTGTCCCCCTTGTAGCCAGTGCTCCCTGTAGCCATGTCTGCCCCCTGTACCCAGTGTCCCCCCTTGTGGCCATGTATGCCCCTGTAGCCAGTGCCCCCTGTAGCCATGTCTGCCCCCTGTAGCCAGTGCCCCCTGTAGCCAGTGCCCCCTGTAGCCATTTCTGCCCCCTGTAGCTTAAAAAAAACAATAAAAACCTCTTACTTACCATTCCGCGCTCCCTGCTGTGGTCCGCGCTTCGGGGGGTTGTTTCCGGCGTGAGCGGTGTGACATCATCAGCCCGCCTACGCGGGACGTTGCTCCCGGTATTTCCTCGGCCGGAGCCTGCGGGGCTGCCGGCGAGATATACAGCGGCGCAGGAGGGGATGACCCTCCTCTCCTGCGTGCTTAAAGAATGCGGCGGGTCGGCGGCCTCCTGCAGAGTGTCGCGCTGCCCGGACCGCCGCAGGGGCTGTCGCTCCACTGGACAAGGTAGTCGGCTGCCCGGGAGGGGCCCCCCGAGGCTGAGGGGCCCCCAGGCAGGTGCCTACCTGGCCCAATGGAAAAGACGGCCCTGGTACACCCCTATGTGACAACAAAAGTGAGTACACTTCTAAGTCACAAATTGTGCCTAAATTGTCAGTTTTATGCATGGGCCCCAGTATTTTCCAGCATTGCCTTAGCTCTCTTGTGGCCTGGAGGTCACTAGAGCTTCACAGGTCGCAGCCACTGAAATACTGTTCCTCTCCTCCATGACAACATCACGGCTCTGGTGGATGTTAGAGACCTTGCGCTCCTCCAACTTCTCCTTAGAGGAAACCCACGGATGCTCCATAGGATTTAAGTCTGGAGACGCTTGGCCAGACCAGTACCTTTACCCTCATTCTCTCTAGCAAGGCAGTGATGGTCTTGGTGGAGTTTCAGGTCGTTATCATGTTGGATACTGCCAGGTGGCCCAGGACGGAGTTAATCATGCTCTGCTTCAGGATGTCACAGGACATGTTGGCATTAAATAATACCCTAAATTTAATATTGCCCCCCCAATAGTGATGAGCGTTTCTTTGGGATTTTTGTAAATCAGGTCGATATCGATAGGGGCAATTATCAAGACGTTTTTTCCGATTGTCGAAAATAAAATTATTCCCGATGGACCTTTTAAAGTCAAAGGGGAGAGGAGCAACCCCTTCCTTTAATACACCCAAACAGGGCTGGAAAAGCGGGAAAATTAACCCACAACAGTCAAATGGATACGTGCTACATCTTTAGGAAAGAAAATTTGGGCAAAAAGAGTCACAAAAAAAAAGTCACACCCCTTTTCCCACTACCCCTGTTTGCCCCAAAAGCCTGCCCCTTTAAACCTGCATCACCCACAAATTAAAAAGTCCCCAAAAGGGGCGTATGTTTTTTTTGAACCATCATTTAACTTCAATTAAAAGATTGACTATACCTGTCCTGTTACCCGCAGTATGGGCCCTTTTAAAACCCGTCTGACCCTTAAAACCCCCGATTAAAAAGTGCCGGAAAAAGGAGTCCCTTTTGAACCCCCCTTTTTGTTTTTACTGGGCATTGCTATACCCTGTCCCCGGGGAAAAGGGATTTAGCCCCCAAACCCGCATGACCCCCAGATTAAAAAAAATGCTGGAAAAAAAGGGGCCTTTCAACCCCATTTTAGTTTTACTGGACATAGACCCATACCTGTCCTGGGAAAACAGCATGAGGCCCCCAAACCCGCCCTGACCCCCAGAATTTAAAAAAATTTCCGCAAAAAAAGGGGTCTTTCAACCCCCATTTTTGTTTTTACGGACATTGACTATAACCCCGTCCCGGGCCACCCGAATTTAAGGGCCCCAAAACCCCCGATGACCCCCCCATTTTAAAAAAAGTGCCGGGAAAAAAGGGGTCTTTTCAACCACCATTTTAGTTTTAAATGGGACCTTTGACTTAAACCCGTCCCGGGGGACAGCGAAAGGGCCCCTTAAAACCCGTTTTTTACCCACAGATCCAAAATGGCACTATGTTTTTTTGCACAGTGGGGGGGTCATTTTAGAATATTTTTTGGGGAACTTTACATTTTTTTTACGAATTTTTTTTAGGGAAATTTTATTTAGTTTTACATTATTTCATTTGCTTTTTTTCAAGTGTGATAAATTACAACATACACCCCTTTCCCCCCGGGGAAAATTTTTTTAAAAAATTTTTACAAGTGTGATGTGTTTTAAATTTTTGTCCCCACACCCAAAAAGTA
>JAODAL010087217.1:0-10001 GCA_025379985.1 Phyllomedusa bahiana | reverse complement strand
CAGGGGTCAAAATGATCAAAAGAACGGTGAGCAAAAATCCCAGAACCACACGGGGGGACCTAGCGAATGACCTGCAGAATGCTGGGACCAACATAACAAAGGCTACCATCAGTGACACACTACACCGCCAGGGACTCAGATCCTGCAGTGCAAGGTGTGTCCCCCTGCTTAAGCCAGTACATGTCCGGGCCCATCTGAGGTTTTCAAGGGAGCATTTGGATGTCAAAATGAGTATTGGGGAGAATGTTCATTTGTTCAGATGAAACCAAAGTAAAATTTTTTTTGGTAAAAAAAGAAACACAACTCGTCATGTTTGGAGGAGAGAGTTGCATCCAAAGAACACCATACCTACTGTGAAGCATGGGGGTGGCAGCATCATGCTTTGGGGCTTTTTCTTGGCAAAGGGACCAGGATGACTGATCCATGTACATCAAAGAATGAATTAGGCCATATATTGTGAGATTTTGAGTGCAAACCTCCTTCCATCAACAAGAGCATTGAAGATGAAACGTGGCTGGGTCTTTCAGCATGACAATGATCCCAAACCATCAGGTCAATGAAGCTTTGTAAGAAGCTTTTCAAAGTCCTGGGGTGGCCAAGCTAGTCTCCAGATCTCACAAAATAGAAAACCTTTGGAGGGAGTTGAAAGTCTGCGTTGCCCAAAACGTCACTGCTCTAGAGGAGATCTGCATAGAGGAATGGGCCAACATACCAGCAACAGTGTGTGCCAACCTTGCGAAGACTTACAAAAAACGTTTGACCTCTGTCATTGCCAACAAATTAAATATATCAAAGTATTGAGAGGAACTTTTGTTATTGGCCAAATACTTATTTTCCACCATAATTTGCAACAAAAATTCTTTCCAAATCAGACATGTGATCTGGATTTGTTTTCTCATTTTGGGCCACATGTGTAACAGCTGTCTAGGTCTAAAATTCACTTTGTTGCACATAGCAACGAATCAGCACGCCCCTATCATTTTTGACTATATGAAATAGAAGGGGAGCTGTGATTGGCTTCTATGAGCAACAAAGTGAGTTCTAGACCTAGACAGTTTTCATACAAGTGGCCCTTTGTCTCTCATAGTTGAGGTTGATCTATGATGTCAATTACAGTCATCTCTCATTTTTTTAAGTCGGAGAACTTGCACAATTGGGGTGGCTGACTAAATATTTTTCCCCCACTGTATTTTATAGTCAACAGGACTGATCACAAGTGATCACAAAAAAAAATCCATGCAAGTTACAAATAGAAAGGATATGTAATCTGGTTAATGTTCTTCAGTGTAGAATTTATTTGTTGAAAACTAGAAAGAAATGAAAAGGAAAAAAGAGAACGAGGTAAGTAACGAATCGGGGAGGATGAGTGGAGGGGCAAAAAGATAATGGTGTAAATAAAAGTAATATAATTTGGAAGAGACGGGGGGGGAAAGGTTTTTGGGTGCCCTAGGCAAAGTACACCCAAATGGAAAACCCCCCCCTCCCGCCCCAAAATCCCCCCCCCAAAAAAAAATTCCTCTCCCCCCATGCCCCGGGCCTCTCGGCCCCCCCCCGGCACCAGTTCTCCCCCCCTGCACCCTCTGTCCCTGCAAAACATCCTACAAAAACCAAACCCAAAAATTTATACTAAAGGCTCAAAAACCCTGCCAGACCTGACCAAACGCGACCCCCACTGTGACTAAAGTGTTTCACAGGCTTGTTACATTTTCCACCGCCATACAGTGACCTTAGTGGTGATATTGTTGAGTAGCGCTCTGCAGAAATTAAGGATTACATGCAGTTACATTTAGTGGGGCTCAAGGGGTCTTTTCTGATCAGCGTCGTTCACTTTTCCCTTTTGCTTCCCTCCCGGTTTACACCTTCATGCTGATTTTTCCCAAACCCTACTGTCCTTGCGATTTGGACACAAATATTTTTGAATCCAAAAACATTTCCGGGCAACTTTTTTCTTATAGGTACTGTATAAAAGGGGCCCCTCAGTTGGGACGGGTTTATACGTCCCTCAGATAGGGGGGCTATATTGGTCCCCTCCCAGTTAGCCCATTTTGGGGGTGCCCCCTAAAATTTTGGGCGGAAATATATGGGGCCCCATAAAGTTGGGGAGGTTTTTAGTTTGCCTCTCAGTCAGGCAGGTATTTTGAAATATATGTCTCCTCAAATCAGAAAGGTATTTGGGTTTTTGGTCCCCTTAGAAAACAGATATTTTAAATTATGGGGCACACAGGCAGGCATATAGGGGCGGCAGGCGGGTTTATATAGGGCACTGAGGCAGGAATTTGGGGGCAGTCAGGCAGGAATTTAGGGGGGAAATGACGAAGGGGGAAAAAGGATATAGGGGACTGAGGCAGGCAGGTATATATCGGGCACTGAGGAAGGAAGGCGGGAAAATTTTTGGGGCCCTGGGGCCCGGAAGGTTTTATGGGGCCTGAGGCGGGAAAAATTTTGGGGGGCCCTTTTCAGGCAGGCTTATAGGGGGGGGAAACCTGGGGGAGGAAGGCATTTAAGGGCAATGAGGAAGAGGGAAAAATAGGGGGCACTGGGGCCCGGGCGGGGTTTATAGGGGGCACTGAGGAAAGAAAAAGGGTATAAAGGGGGCAGGGCGGGAAGGCATATAGGGAACTGAGGGGGGCCAGGAAATATGGGGGGCCCCTGAGGCGGCATATGGGGGGCAGGTAGGCAAAATGGGGGGCACTGAGGCGGGCAGGAAGGTATATAGGGGCCCCTGAGGCAGGAGGTATTAGGGGCAATTGAGGCGGGGTTATAGGAGCACTGAAACGGGCCGGAATATGGGGGCCCATGAGGCAGGCAGGCAGGTATTTGGGGGCCCCTTAAAGCGCCCAGGCAGGTATATAGGGGAAATGAGGAAAGGAAGGCAGGTATTTTGGGGGCCGGGGGGCAGGCGGGCCCCAATTTGGGGGGCATGAGGAGGCAGGAAATTAGGGCATTGAGGCGGGGCGGGGCGGTATATGGGGGAAATGGGGGCCAGTTAAAAAAACAACATTTATATCCCCTTATCTGTTCCCGGCCGCGCGCTCCTTTCTGGGGGACCTGGCCGACTTATTAACGCTTCCAGAAACCGGGAAAGCTCCCCCCGGCAGTCCTATAAAAGGGGCTGTGAATCTGGGAGAGGCAGGCCCAAATTAAAATCACTTTATCGCGACGCTCCCCAGCGGAGCAGCAGGGGGGCCCCGGGCGGGCCCTCAGCGCTTTTGAGGACCCGGCGGGCCTGCTGTGTGGGGAGTGGACTGTTGCGGGAAGGGAGCGCTCGCTCTTGCTTCCCCGAAGCACGCAGCTGTTTGTGCTTTTCCAGGGAACGCAAATACAATTTAAAGGGGGACCGCCGGAGCCCCAAAGGCCCAAAGGGGCAGCGGCCGGAGCCCGGGGATGTTCGGGCCTTGCCTGCGCCCCTTCTGTAAAAAACAGGCAGAGGAAAAGGGGCCCTAGGGATGCCTACCTTGCCCTCCCCGTGGTCCCAGCCTTGGGAAGAAAAAAGTATATAAAAGAAGAGGGATATGAAAAAAGTGAGGTAAGGATGTAGAGGGGAAGTGTGGGGCCAAAAAAAAGGGGAGAAGGAGCAGTGGGGAAGGTGGAGAAGAAAGAACAGAAAAAGAAGTAAAAGGGAGGGGAAAAATTTCAGATGGAAAGGGCAGAGCAAGGTGGGAAAAAAAGTTAAATAGAGAAGGGCTAAGGGATATATGGGAAAATGGGAAAAAATTGGGAAAGGGGGTAAAGGTTAATAGAAAGTGGGGGGGGGTAGAGGGGTGAATGCTCAATGGGGATGAAAAGGGGAAAAAGGTCCCAAAAAAATGGAAATAGATATGGGGGTATGCAGGAAAAATCGGGAAATTTTTCTTTGGTAACCCAAACAGGGAAAATTTAAAAAATATGTATTTAAGTAGGGGGAGGTGGGAGAAAGGGGGTGTTACCTCTAAAACGATCGCCCCAAAAAAAAAAAAGCCTATGGCTATAAATGGATAAAGGGGTAAGATGTAGAGAGGACAGCTTTACCCTGATATCAGGCTTTTAATGTTTTTCTGCTCTTTTCTGTAAAAAAGGTTTATTTTTTAAAAACATTTAGAAGTAGAATAACATTCCCGTGCCTTTATTTCACAGTGCAATTTTGTTTGTTTAGTTTTTGCACATCTGTAAATGATATATGTGGGGCAACCGTGTAGCAGAGAGAAAAAAAAAATGGAAGGGAGGGAAAAAATACCCTAAAAAAGGGGGGAAAGAAGCTGCGAAAAATTGGGTTTGCGAAGGAAAAACGATGACAAAATGGGTGGGGGTTGAAGTGCGGTTAAACTACTTGAAAAGAGGAGGGACCCCAGTAATGATCCCTGTGGAAACCCCCAAAAAACAAGAAAAAGGGAAGGGGGAGGTAGAAAATAGAAAAAAAGACAAATGGGAAAGGGGCGATAAAAAGGTAGGTCTTTTAAAAAAGGCACAATTTTCTCGATTTCATAAAAACCATTCTATTTGTAACATGTTTAAGGATTTATCGCTCATTTCCAGCCTGTCTCGATTTGGAATACATGTTAGGTACAGTCCCTTCTGCGCCTAAGTCCCGCACTGCGTCCCACACATTGGCGAGGCGCGGTGAACTTTTCACCGCATGTATGAGCTCACCTCCACAGACGGCGAATATTAGGCGCAGACCCGCACTGCGCCTAAGTCCCGCACTGCGTCCCACACATTGGCTAGGCGCGGTGAACTTTTCACCGCATGTATGAGCTCACCTCCACAGACGGCGAATATTAGGCGGCGTCCCGCACTGCGTTTAAAGGGTCCGCACTGCGCCTAACACACTGGCGAGGCGCACCTTGGGCGCCGACATACATGAGGCACAGCTTTCGCTTGAAATCGGGCGAAAACGTGCGCTCTGACGTGGCGAGCTTCATACATGTCGCCCATAATCTCTGGCCACACAACTGTTCTTTCCCTCATTCGGCCATCCATCTTCAGGACATCTCTGGCAGTTTTCACTGTCTAAGAATGAAAAGAAAATGAGCTGATTAAATATAAGTTAAATTCCAATTTATATTATTATTTTTGCTATAAATAAGTAACTATTGGGGCCTGTAAGGAGGCTAAAGGGAGGGAAAAGGGTTTATTAATGTGTACATGTTCAAACAAGTTCTTGTATGCGCCTTTAGAAGTTCAGACACATGCCACCAAAGTAAGGAGCCTTGGTGAAATGAAAGGCCAAATTTGATAGGTGCCAACAGCTCAGACTGTTGGCACACATTTATTATTGTGTTATTATGGCTTCCAGTCATTTCCAGGACGGCCTTTCATTGGGAGTAAGCAAAGAGTAGGGTGGGTGCTTACTACCCATGTTCCACGACAGGCTTTACCTAGCCTTCATAAGGCAGCGGGTAAGCTGACTAGGTGTGGCTACAACCCTAGACTACAATTCAGTCTTGGGAGGAGACAGGCTGTGGAACCAGTGTCTGTCACACCTTTGCTGATGTACTTACAAAGTGCAAGTTAGTACAACTCTGTTAGTTAGAGCTCAGATGAGCAGGTTTTGTTTTGTTTACCTTGTGCATGCCTTGTCCCTATTGTGCCTACATGGGTTGGCGTTGAATAAAATACAGAGGACCTGTATTTGCACCTGAAGCTTCTGTTTCTATGCCTGAAAAAAAGACGTATGCCAAGGTCCTGGAGCTGTAAAAGCTCACAGACGCCATAGCAAAACTTGAAACTGGGCCCAACTCAGAATGATCAACATAATGAAAATGTATGTTATGCTCCAGAGGTTCCTGTAAATAAAAAAAAATAAAAAATGATACTCACCTACCTAAAGAGCCCAGGTCCAGTGCTGGTTCTCCCCAGTTTTGTACCCATATTCTGTGACTTCTAATCACACATGTCAACCCTGCAGTTGTTGATTGGCTGCAGCGGTAATGTGTCTCTACTTACATCACCATTCAAAGCTGTTCATTTCCGAACGGTAATGTAAATCAGCAGCTGCAGCAGTAACGGGACATTTCATAGGTCGCAGAATGTAGACAAAAAGCCCCAACAGGGGACCGGAGGTAGGTGAGGTTTTTTTTTTTCTTTCGCTTTTGACCCACTTAATCTTTAGAAAGCAAAAGCAAATTGAGGATTTGTTACATTCAATAGAGGGCGTTTAATCTTCTCAGCTCCTTTCCCATAATGCCTTGTGATATGCAGAAGCTTAGTGGAGGGCAAAAAGGCAATTCAAAACTCCACACACCTATATGGTGCTCTCCCAGAGAAGAGATATTACCCTTTCTGAGCCACTCATTGCCTCCCACCCAGCCAGCCAGCACATTCTGCTCTGCACTGATAAGGGGCAAAACCCTGAAACAGCTGTATGAGGATGGGTGATGCTGGCTTGGCTAATACTTCTTTTGGTTTCTAAAGACTAAGTGGGTCAAAAGCAAACTGAGGATTTGTTCCATCCAATAGAGCGCACTTGAGTTTCTCAGCTCCTTCCCATAATACCTTGAGACCTTACTCTCCTAATTCAACAGCTATCACTGTTTGTCAGGTTATAGATACAGATCAGTTACAAGTCCAGTCACTGTTTAAAAAGCCTTCCGTACTGGATACTTCCCCTACTCCTACAAATAAGACTATAGGGAATGAAACTTGCTTTAAACTGTGTTGATGCTGCTGTGATTACAGGACTTTAGTAGGAAGCAAGTTCCATTTACAGAAATAAGGAAGCCTGTAACCCTCTATATGGATGAGACAAATATTAAAAGTATTTTGTCTATGTCCCTTTAATTTTTTTTTTAATCTTTCTAGTTATCTGCAAGGAAGTTAAAGGGGTTGTCTCACTAATTGATTCCTCTTACCTCAGTCCTATTTTGTTGGTTTCTTTTGAATTCAGGGGTGTGTTTACTGGCTTCTAATAGGCTGCAGTAGAAGCCAGGTCTGTAGGTATAGCAACCAGTGCCGACAGCCTATCAGGAGAGATCTAACAGGTCTGTAGCTATAGCGACCTGAGGAGCTGATGCACCCCATACAAGAGGGGATATCTCAGAATACGTAGGACACTGTTAATGGACATATATTACAAAGTGACTTGTCTTTGCAAGATCTTTAACATAAAAATCAATCATTGTAGTGAGACAATCCCTTTAGGGGTTCATGTCTCCTCTTACTTTGACCCACATTGAAACTAATGCAGTTTGCATCCTGCAGGTAAATAGGTCTAAAAATAGAATAGAGCATTCTAGATGACTAACCTTAGCTCACAGAGTGAGGTTTATATCCTGCCCAGCACCGACAATGCAGTGAGATTTATTCAACGACCTATAGTGTTGATATGCCTTTAAATAGATACCATATGTACTGTGTGTAAGATATATAGGATATGGAGATATGCATGAAGGATGTGCATGTCTCTACTATCAAGACTATTATTGATAAATATAACATATCCCACCAGAATGATTTGTAAATTCCCCCTTTGGGCATGAGATACAGTCATAGCAGCAGATGTGATATCCCTCTCTGAGAACTCTTCGTGTTCCAGGCTCACAGGATTCATTGCATTGACCTCTAGGAATCTACATGTAAGTGATGAGATACATGATAACAATTAATAATTATATTGGAAGACATTGAAAACACATTCATTTTTCTTAAAAACAATAAATCCATTGTCCAAACCAGAGACCTTCTTGTTAGGACAAATTCACCCAAGGAAAAGGTGTGCGCGGCTTCAAGAGACATACATATATAACTGATATGAATACCTGGGATCTCCCTGCATTTCTGTCTTGTCCTTCCTATTAGTTTGCTTGTGGGGGTTATATAGCAACTGACTCACATCTGACATATTAGTGCAGATCAGCCGAACTTGCTGCGCAGCCAGGGCTCAATCAGAGTGAGAGTTTCTGTTAATCTTACTGTAATGATCACTGGTTTTGGCAGCATGGTGTGGGTTATCATGTAAGGTTTGTGTGCTCGTGTCTGTTAACCTTCTTTCTAGTGCAAAGAACAACAGAACACCATAGTTGCCAACTTTTGAAAATGAAAAAACAGGAGATTTCAGTGGGCGGCGCGCGTAGCGACACGCCCATCTTGACGGTATGCCGCGCCCCGTCAAAAAGCCACACCCACTCCACCTAACTGCATAACGGCTTTGGAAGAAAGCCAGGTAGATGCCCTTATAGCCAGGTAGTAACCCCCCATTTAAAGCAGGTAGTGCCCCTTACAGGCAGGTTTGATGCCCCCTTGTAGCCAAGTAGATGCCCCTCTGTGGCCAGGTAGGTGCCCCCTTTGTTAGCCCGGTAGGTTCCCCCTTTGTTAGCAGGTAGGTGCCCCCATTTGTTGCCAGGTAGGTGCCCCCATTGTTGTTGCCAGGTAGGTGCCCCCATTGTTTGCCAGGTAGTGCCCCCCATTGTTGTCAGGTAGTGCCCCCATTGTTGCCAGGTAGTGCCCCCATTGTTGCCAGGTAGTGCCCCCTCTGTTGCCAGGTAGTGCCCCCATTGTTGCCAGGTAGATGCCCCCTCTGTTGCCAGGTAGATGTCCCCTCTGTTGCCAGGTAGATCCCCCAGTGTTGCCAGGTTGTGCCCCCTTTGTTGCCAGGTAGTGCCCCCTCTGTTGCCAGGTAGATGTCCCTCTGTTGCCAGGTAGATGCCCCCTCTGTTGTCTGGTAGTGCCCCCATTGTTGCCAGGTAGATGTCCCCTCTGTTGCCAGGGAGTGCCCCCATTGTTGCCGGCAGAGCCCCCCATATAGCTAATAAAAATAAAATAATAAAATCCACTTACCTCACCAGGCTCCTGCAGCACGGCCGCTCCGGACGATCTCCTCAGCGGCGCAGGGGGAAGTGAGAGCAGCGCGCGTCACTCCACTGCAGCCGTGCGTTTACTTTCCTCGCTGCTGACCTGTATGTCCGGCGCAGACACCGGCACCGGAGATACAGGGGGAGGAGGAAGGAGAGGAACGATCCCTCCTGCCTCCTCCCTGCATAGCGAGACTCCGGGCGGGTGAAGCGGGCGCAGCGGCCGCTTCACCCGCTTTTAGGAGCGGCCCGGCGGCGCAAGAGTAGCGCACTAGCGTTACCCTGTCGCCGCGGCCATTTAAAGAACCCCCGCTGCCTGCTGGCAGCGGGAGGAATGCCAACTCCCCCGGGAGGGCGGGAGGGGACCCCAAATAGCCGGACCCCCCCGCCAAAAATGGGAGAGTTGGCATGTATGCAGAACACTTCTTATTTTACTCCGTGGATCTCTTAATCCTTATGGCCTACAGGTTAGAGCCAAAAGTAGAAGTTATCAAAACATACAAACAGCCCTCCATTGGAAAAGAGATGCTCATACAGTTTTGTTGTTAAGGTTCAAAAAGTCCACCCCCCTAGAATCTACTCATATCAGATGAACAAGGCAAGGTTTGGGGCTACAAAGTGTGCAAGTCCTTTATCAAGTGAGGTGCACCACCCCATGATTCACTTATAACCACCTGAACCCAATTTACAGAGTGCAACTGCCAGCACCTGCATCTCACCTCCTGGTCCCACTACCAGTCACTTGATGAATGGCTTGGACAGAGGTAGCAAAGATGAATTTGACAGATGCACTATGATACCAAAGCTCAGAATGTTATCATAACTTATTTTTAACAATTTTTCATGGCTGTTTAGACAACACAAAAACTGTGATGTCAAGGTGAAGCACAAAATGTTCTGAAATTGCTCTGGATTATTATGTGAGTGGCGTGATATGAATTTTCCCATGGAATGCTGTCTCCCGTGTTTTAACTCCTGAACGACCGCCCACCGACTTTAGACATCGACTGGTGCGGGTCGTTCGTCTGAAGCAACGCCTTTTGGTGTCGCTGCAGAATTCGGAGTCTGCGGCGCCTTGCGCCGCAGCTACGCTACGATCGGGGCTGTACTACACAGCCCTGATCCCAACGCAGCTCCTGTAGGCACCGGGGGGCGGAGGAAACAAAGTACATCTTGTCTCAAATAAAACGAGGCCTCATACAGCTGCGTCATTGAAAAAATAAAAAAGTTACAACT
>JAODAL010087216.1:0-10002 GCA_025379985.1 Phyllomedusa bahiana | reverse complement strand
TAGGGGCCATTTTTGGGCATATAGACACCACGGACTCCAGTAAACCCCGGGAAGAAAAAATTATGTTATGATTTCAGCGGCGGGGGTAAAACCCATTTAAAACACATGGATACACGACTCTCCCCCCCTTTTGGGATGTTTTTAGAAAAAATTGTCCATTTAAAAAAAGGACGGGTTTAAGGCCGGGGGTAAAAAGGAGACACCGTTGAAATTTTCCCAAGTCGGGGGCAGCTTTTTTCCCTTTACTTCCGCAGAGAATACGGGGGGCCATTAGGGAATGCTTTACTTAACCACATGGTTTCGGGAACAGGTATTAAGGGGAGAACCACCAATTTTTAAAGGGGGTTATGACCTACAAACCACGAGTGGTTTTTTTGCTTTTGGCCTGCTTTTGGGATCCCCAAAATTTCATTCCACATGTTTAAAGATGTTGGGGGTAGAAAAGGCAACCGCGTTAAACCATCTTTTTGCCCAAAAAGGGGGGGGGGGGTTTGGAAACGGGCGTTATTTTGTTGATGAATATTTTGATTACGCTTATTTTCCGGGGCTTATTATAAGTAACCCTTTAATGTTTTCGACTCAGGCCCTTTTTCTTACGGTATTTGCTAAAAACAAGAAAGTATGGTCGAGCCTAACCCCGTATAAAAATCATTTAAAAATCCTGGCCTAACATACGTAGGCTTTATTGCAGCCGTGAAGCTTGCCCAGTGGTCAGGCAATTGGGCAATGGCATGAATCTCGCTGTTTGGAACAGGTATGAGTTCGCAAATCGAAGGCTCGGGTTGGAGTTCGTTCAACCTTGCTTTTATTTTATGTACTTAAAATTGGTAATGTATAGTATATAGATCTGGAAATTTTGAATCTTCTATGTTCGCTACTCACCTACAAACTGTATTTTACAATTCACAATTGTTACACTTCGCATTACCTATTATTTGAAAGTTGTGTGTTGGGGGCGGGGTGGGGGGGGGGGGAGAAAAAGAAAATATTGCATTCCGAAATGTACTCGTATAGATCTGCCACTTAGCTGAATATTCTGTGAAACACTGCAATTCTGTGATTTTATCTTGTTTGTTCTATGCCTTTATTGTATGTTTTGGATTGCTTAATAAACAGATTTCAAAAGAAAAAAAAAAAAAAAATGGCACCTGGGCGCTAAAAATCATATATGTCACCCTTAAAGCCTTTGTACAATTCTGTGGGGTAACTACTTTTTAGGCTATGCTCATATGGCGTAATTCCCGGCGTGTACAGTACGGCCGCAATTACACCAGTTTGCTTTGGGAATTGCGCTAATACAACGCGTATCCTGTGGTGCGGAGGGGGCCCCATTGACAGTCTTCACTCGCGGCGCGTATTTGCCGCAAGTAATTATTTTCCCGCGCGTACAGTACGATCGTATTTTATGAGCGGGGAGAGGAGGCGTAATCCATAGTTTTCTATAAGAACTATGGATTACCGGAATTTCGCCGCACATCTCACCCGTTTTAGAGCGCAAATACGTGCCGAAATGCGTGCCATATACCCTTGTGAAACATACCCTTAGTGTTGTAAACACCACAAAAAAAATATCTTAACTTTATAATGTATAAATCATTTTTTAACAAAAATTATCTTTCTTTGTAGAAAAAATAAAATTGTTGCCAAAAGGTTTTAATTTTAATTGATTTTATTTAAAAAATGATGATGCTCAAATAGGTTTGAGAAGGAAATAAAGGGAAATTGGTACTGTTAAAATACTTGTACATCCCTTGTCATTATACAAACAAGAAACATTTTTAATAATAAAGATGATATTCAAAATTACTTTAACCCCCTTACTCCCACGCCATTTTTGACATCCCTGACAAAGACCATTTTTGAAAACTGGCATTTTGTCACTTTATGTGAGGATTAACTTTTTGATCTTGTATTATCCATGCTTTAATTTAAGAAGAAATTTTGGTCCATACAAATCCTTATTAGTGAAAAATATCAAAAATGTCATGAAAATTTTGAAATGTGCCATTTTCAAATTTTCAAAAAATTCTGCTGTAAGCCAGATAGTTATTCCAAATTTAAAATTTAGTTTAAAACTAAACATCTACCATATGTCTACTGTAGGTTAGCATAATTTTTAAATGTCTTTTTATTTTTTTACGATGTTAGAGGGCTTAGAAAGTTAGTAGTAATTTTTCACATTTTCAAGAAAATTTGCAACCTGTATTTTTTAGGGGCTAGTCTAATCCTGGGGTGGCTTTGAGGGGTCTGTATGTTACCCTAAGAACTAACTTCATATAAGAAACTACATCCCTCAAAGTATTCAAAACAGCATTAAGAAAGTTTGTTTCCCCTTTAGATATTTCACAGAATTTAAAGCAAAGTGGAGGTAAAATTTAAAAATGTCACTATTTTTTGCAGTTTTTTCAGATAATATCCATTATTCACTGGAAAAAATGGTGGATATGCCCAGGGAAATGCAACTTGACATCAATCCCCCAATTCTGCAATTCTTATAGATACCCATATGAAACCCTAATGCACTATTTGCTCAACCACAAGCATCAGAGGAAAGAAGAGCACCTACTGGACTTTGGGTCTCATTTTCATTTGATTTTCTTTAGGCGCCATTGCATGTTTGCAGACACCGTAAGGTACTGAAACCTTATAAACACCCCTAAAAACACTTCTTAAAACTACACCCCTTATGAAATATATCAAGGGGTGTGGAGAGTATATCGACCCCACAGGTGTTTCACATTTTTTTTTAGTGTTAGGCTGTTGAAATGAAAAAAACAAAAAAAAAACTTGCATATATATACTGTAAAAAAGCACACAAAAATTTGTTACTAATTTTTCTAAAATTTTCCAACAGAGATTCTTTTTATGGACCAATCCAGTTCTGACGTGGGTTTGAGGGGCCTGTATGTTAGATACCCCATAAATGATTTAAATTTTAAAGAAACAACAACCATCAAAGTATTTAAAAACAATGATTAGAAAGTTTGGTAAACTCCTTTTGGGTATTTCACAAAAATGAAAGCAAAGTGGAGGTGAAATTTCAAAATTTCCTTTCTTTGCAAATTTTCAATCTTTATCCATTATTTACTAAACCACAGTGGATGCGACCAGGTAAATGAAACTCAACATTGATTCCCCAGATTCTGATATTTTAAGGGGACATCCCATAGGGTGGCTATTGGACTTTGGGGTCTCATTTTCAAAACGATTTTATTTTAGGCGCCATTCCAGGTTTGCAGACACTTTAAGGTGCTAAAAACTTAATAAACACTCCTAAAAAGACCCCATATTGGAAACTACACTCCTTAAGGTATATACTTGGGGGTGCATTGAGTATAGTGCCCCCATAGGTGTTTCACAAATTTTTTAAGCGTTAGGGGGTTTGGGAAAATGAAAAAAAAAATTATTTTATCCAACAATCCGAAATTTTAGCTGAAAAATGTTTAATTTTTACAAGGAATCTTGGAAAAAAGCTCCCCAAAATTTTGTTGCACAGTTTCTTCCAAGTTTGGCAATACCCTGCATGTGGGTGTAATCTACTGTTTGGGCGCATGGCAGGGGTACAAGGGAGGGAGCGTTTATTTGGCTATTGCAAACACAGATTTGGGTGGTACCATTCGTATTTGCAAAGCTCCCAAAGTACCAGAACAGGTGCACCTTTCCAGAAGTCACCCCATTTTGGATTCAACACCCTTCATGGATCTCATCTAGGCGTGTACTGAGCATTTTGGGTGCACAGGTGTTCCATAGTTTTTTTAGCATTGGACCATGAAAATGAGGGGGAAAACCGCAGTTCTGCCATTGTGTTTTTGGCATCAATTTTTTAAAGCGTGCAACATAATGACTCCGGCGCATGTAAAGAAAGCATGAGGCCAGTGGTAATATACCACTGGTCCCATGCTAAGGTCATGTGGGGCCCGCTTGTCAGCCCGCACGATGTGACAGGACATACCGATACGACCATTTGCGGGAACGTACTGGTACATCCTAGGTACATCCTAGGTCGGGAAGGATTTAACTTTAGAATGCACATGTCCAACTGTTCAATGTTTTAGTACTTTTTGCACAACTGGCTGATCTCTAACAAGGAGCCTAAAGGCAAAATTCAACAACAGGTGTTTAAATCCCTGAATCACCCAATACATTTAGGGGATAAATTTAAATTGGTATTTAAACAGTCCCTTCATCATGCTGAAATTTTGTGTGTGTTTCTGTACTTGCAGCTTTGATTTCTTTTTAATATTTCTCCTGGGTACAGTGTTTTATATGTAGGTATTAAGTTTCAGACATTTTTATTCAAATGTCTGTTTTGTATGTATTATTGCTTTGCATTGTTGCTTTTTTGTATCCTCCAGGGACTGCCCTGAATGGCAGAGTGCTTTGTGCATTCAAACTAGAAAGTTTAAATCCCAGCAGGAGTGAACATACACGTCTTGCCTGCATATACAGAGCAAAAGAGACACAGTAAGAAGTGGACTACACAGACAATAATCCCTCAATCTAGCTGTGTACTCTAGCTGCCTTTTAATACAGTAAGAAATGTGATAAAAAATAAAAAAATCAAGGACATAGAATCTTCAGCCAAAATTTTGTCTTAGAGCAGCGGTGGTGAAATGCGCCAAATGCAAAAGAATATTGAAAATGTGTTTGCTGAGGGGAGTACAAGCAATTGATAAGGAAAAGAGCAACCACTTCCTTTCTGAGCAAATCTTTATTTGGTACATTTTTTTTTTTACTAATGATAAAAAAACATGCCTAATTCTTAAAACC
This sequence comes from Phyllomedusa bahiana, assembly GCA_025379985.1. Lineage (NCBI taxonomy): Eukaryota > Metazoa > Chordata > Amphibia > Anura > Hylidae > Phyllomedusa > Phyllomedusa bahiana. The sequence goes on along the minus strand of JAODAL010087216.1, from coordinate 5,232 downwards.
CGGAATCTCTTTATCACTTTTTATCATCTAGCAAGTACTCTGCTATATAGGACAACCAGAATTTTATCAGGTCTGTATAATATCCAATTTTTTCTCTGGAGAGAAAAGGGCATTTTGTTAATCAGTCTCCTATAAAATATTTATAAAAAGTGATTCTTAACCTTTTTATGAACTCTACACCAAATATTACCTTCCAGAGTTCATTTTCTGGCTATATTCATTTGGGTTTCTTTTTGTAAATCTAAAAAAAAGAACCCTTCTCATTTGTTATTAGCTGAAGAATTTGATAAGGTACTAGGTCTCTTTACTTTTCGTTTATTCCCCTTTCTATTGGTGTTAGAGCTCATTAGTGAAATTATCCTTTTCCTAAATTGTTCACCAAGTGGAAAAGTGATTTCCCAGACCAAAATGTCTCTCAGAAAAATCTAGATGGGGGCTCGTGGTCAGCCAGGCAATACACAATGAAAAATGGCAAGATACTTATTAACATTTGGCCACCATGACATTTTCAGCTTAATATACCACCTCAGCCAGCATATTGATTGACTGCATGCCTAAAATGTAGCACTCCCTCCACAAATTGACACCACACCTTTTGGTTCTGTTCTCACATAAAAAAGTTCTGAGAAAATGTGATCCCATTGCTATGAACCAAGTTTTCAGCAAAGTGATCCCTAGACCCGGTTTCAATTATTGTTTCATAAACTTCGGAACTAACTCAGGACATAGAGGTCCATAACATATTCTAATGGTGGCCCAAATGGGTTTATTAACTAAATGGTTAGAATTCTCCATGCCATCACTTCATGGAGTTATTAGATTTTGAGCATTACCTCGGAAAAGGACAAAATTGAAACAATTAAAACCATAAAAAAGCAAACAATACCATTTTCAAAAAGTGGAAAAGATTATTTGTAACTTTACTCACCTGTATGAATCAAGGAAGTTATTCAACCATTTTTGTGTACCTCTTTGGGACCTCTCCTCGAAATTGGCTGGAAGCTTGGTTCACCAAGAAGTTTTCAAATACTTCTGATACTGATGAACTCGCATCATGAATCTTTATTAAAGACCTATGTGAGGTTAATTTTCAAAATTTTAAAGTATGCTACCCCAAACCTGTTTTTTTCGTTTTGCCGTGTTATGTATTGTACATTTTTATTGTTTTACAAAATTGAGACTCTCTCTCGTGACTTTAGTACGTTTCAGCTTTTCTATGTTATACATGGCTCTATATTAACACTTTGATATATTGTAGTTTGATAAGCATTTCGTTTTTGGCTATGTCATGTTTTAATGTTGGTGCCTTTCTCATTTTGAAAATTCAAATAAAAATATTGTTTAAAAAAAAGTAGTAGGCTGATTTCTTTGCGGTTCTGTTTCTGAGCATTTTAAAATCTCAATCTTAAAGAAACTACTAGTGGCTACTGCTAATAATAATGTATGTATTCTACATAAATGTCAAGACCTTTTGACATAAACAAAGTATATTACAAATATGAAGAGATAAACGAAAATTGAAATTTCCCTATGTTTCAGTAAATTTGAGCACTTGCTTTTTTGTGTGACAAAATTCTAATTCTCGAATGAGAGCTATGAATTACCAGGAATGCGGGGTGCATTTCAGGCATATTCGAGCACAATTACGTGCCAAAATACACCCCATAATGTAACCATAGCCTGAAAGGAAAGGTTAGGAAAGACACATCAGTATGTTTTTACAAACCAGAACAGAAGATAATGTGACACTAGAGTGGGTGAGCTGTAAAATACAACATTTTATTAATAAAAAATAACATACATACCCTAATACAGTGGACAGGGGAAAACCTAATAGTGCAAACAACCCTGATAAACCCTTTTCTCTGCTAACAAAAATTAAAGGAATGCTCCACCTTCCATAAAGATAATAAAAACTACACCACCCAAAGGGGTATGCCCATCTTCTAACTTTTGCTTGCATGGCTCGATATGTTAATTTTTATGGAGTTCTGAATACTGCTGAGCACACTTGACTGTGTTTAGTTTGATCACTAGAAATTTAGAGTTTAAAAAGTCATTTAAATAGCTTTAAAGGATTTTCAAGAAAAAAAAAAAAAGTTATGTTTTCCCTTCCCCCACTTCCTCAGTTAAAAATGGGGCATCTGTTTGGTTTTCTTTTGGTTTACGCCATCACTTCAAAAAGGGGAACGTAAAAGGGGTTGTGGCTGCTGATTGGCTGCAGGGGTTTCATTTTCCCCTTTTAATTTTAAAGTAAAATGTTTGGAAACGGGGGAAAAGTTCCGAACGGTGTTTGTAAGTTTAGGGGGCAAAATAAAGGCTGCAGCCAATCAATGACTTCCTCTTTCAACAACTGTTTGTTTTTGTAAAACAGAAAACCCAGGGGGACCAAGGGGAAGAGGGTTTATAACTTTTTTTTTTCATTTTATTTTGGGAAAACCCGGAAAGGGCTGTTTAGTTTTGTTTTTTAATTAGGGGGGGACAGCCCTTTAAAATTTTATTCATGAAGGGGTTTAAATTTTAATGGCCTTTTTTATTTTTAAGGTTTTTTTAAATTGCAAACTCGGGACTCGGTTTTGGTTTTTAAAGGAAAAAGGAAATTTTGGTTACGCTCTCTTTGGTCTAATCCATATTTGGGGGGTAGGGCTATATTTTGTTTCTTATAATTTTAAAAGAAGGGGGCCCCAAAAATGGGTTAAAAATATTTGGGTTTTAAAATTTAAAATTTAATATGTGAGTAAAATTTGCAGAAGTGAAAGAAAAAGGTTTTTCACAACAAATTTACAAAATGAAATTCCCCTCAACAAAACACGTTTTACTTGTGATTATTTGGGGAAAACCCCTTCGAGGAAAAGAAATTTTTTTTTTCATTTAATTAAACGGGAAGGGGTTTTGAGTGGAGGTTTTTAAAAGGGTTTCCAAAGTTATTTTTTAATTTAAAAAAAAAAAAAATTTCTGAAGGGTCTCAAAATAAGGAAAAAACCCAAAAGTAAAACCCAAAAAACCCCACTAAAGACAGCATTATTTTGTTTCCTTTTTTTTAGTCCCCCAATTTACCATAAAGGTGTTGTATGGGGCATATGGTTTATTAAAAACATTTTAAATCATAGGGGTTTTGTCGGCCTTATAAAGCCAAAAGAGAAATTTTTAATTTTTAAGGGGACTCTCTGGGGTTTACCCCCTTTTGTTTTAAACAATTTTTTTCCATTCTTTGTAAAAGGGCCCCCAAACCCCTGATCCTATTTTTTGGTAGAAAAAAATTTTGGAGGGGGGGGTTAAAACATCCCTAAGGGAGCTTTAAAATTTTGGGGGCGTTTTTTGGCGTTTTTTTGGTTCCCGGTTTTTTGTAAAAGCAAAAAATTATCATTAATTGCTGTGCCTTCCTGCACAAAAAACGCCCAAAAACGCCCCGTTTTGAAAGCACCCTAACAAAATTTCCCAAAACAAATTTGGCGGGGAAGGTTCGGGGACTCGGACCCCCCCAAGAGAAATAAAATGATCGGTGGGGGACGGGCTCTTTGGAGAAAAATTTTGTCTTTAAATAAAAATTTCTTTTGTTCTGGTAAAAAGGGTTTTTTTCCCTTATTAAAATTTTTCAAGTAGATTTTTTTTTTCCAAGCTTTCCCCAATCTCTTTTTATTTATAATAATAAAATTTTCTGCCCAATAATAGTAATAAAAAATTTTTTAATCTATCTTTTAATAAGAAACCCAAAAAATTTTTTCCAAAAACACTTCAAAATCAAGGAAAATATAAAAAATCAAACTTTTACCATTTAACAAATGAATTAAAATCTAAAAACAGTTTTTTCCTAAAAGATCTTACAATCTATAAGGTTGTAGGGTTGAAATGAGAAGGAACAATGGTTGCCTCTAAAAAGAACTTGTCAAATAAGGTTTTAAAACTTTTAAAAGCGAAATTAGTCAATCACCCACCCCGTATCTAATGTACAAAAGGGTGTTTTTAATAAGCATAAATTTAACATTGTTTTTTGAAAACTTTTCCTTTTAAAAGGGAAATGTAAAAAAAGGGGGACTGTAAACAGAAAACAGTTAGTTTACGGGAATGTAAAGGGCCCCTCCCAAAAAAAGATGTCCCATTCTAGGAACTGGGGCAGAACAAAAAAAAAGTCTTGGAGAAAAGACATTTAAGGCTATGTTCACAAGGTTTTATTGGGGTTTGGTATAGTACACCTGAAATACGCCAGGTTTTTTTGAAACCACCTGCTGATAAAGTGTGAAATTTCGAAAAGCAAAAAGGAGGGTTTGGCGGGCCCCGGTCCAAAAATTTTTGCATTGTCAATGGCCCCCGTAAATTTTCCCTCGACATTTTTACAAACGTTCGCTTATGAGAGTAGAATTACCGTAATTGCGGGCCGCGCTTTTCGCCACTTTTTTAACCCAAAAAACGTGGGAAAAATATGCTTTGGCTTTTTTTTGCATGAAAATTTTTGCAGTTTGGGGGTGTACATACCCAAAGGTTTTGTTTTTGGGTTTATTTTTGTTTTTGAAAGGTGGGAAGGGGGGGGTTAGTAAAAAGAAAAGGGAAGGCTGAAAGGAAAGGGTTTGCAGAAATGGGGGGAAGGGCTTTGTTTTTCCCGGGACTATTAAGTTTTTTTTGGTATTCTGTACTGACAAGGAAACGTGACTGACACGGGAAAAAGGGGCATCAGAAAAAGGCCCATCAGTTTTTTTTTGGGTTTTGTTAGTTACATATTTTCTGCTTTTTTAAAACAAAAGGGTGCACCCCCACGAACCCTTTATCTGCCCGGGGTTTGGGCCAAACATTATACACGTATTTTTTTTTTTGGGGAAGGGAAAAAAGGGAAGGCAGGTGGAACAAGCGGGGTGTACTAAAATTAAACCCCTTTCTTAGCCCATTTAGACTAGGTTTTTTTTTTCCCTGTTTGAAAAAATTGGACCCCGTTGTGGTTTCTCTGGGGGCAATGATTTTTATTTCTTTAAAATGAGGGCCGGGATTTCATAGAACTGCCCTGTTTTAGGAACAAGCTTTTGCTTTTAAATCGCCCCTAGTTTCCCCTCTATTTCCAGACACCCCTTGGGAAACAGTTTTTCCCAGACATAAAAATTTATAGAGATGATAAATTTTAAAAACCAACCCAGCAAAAGTGAATGTGGTATCTTCTTGTTGCAAAAGGCCCAATTGAAAAGATTTTTTTATTTCCTTAAAATTCAGAAAATGTAGGACACAAAATTGTTACCCAAATTTTCT
>JAODAL010087215.1:0-10002 GCA_025379985.1 Phyllomedusa bahiana | reverse complement strand
AAAATCACCACAAGGCCCCATGCTGAAAAGGGGAAATCGCCCACTGCCCAAATTTTGGGGGGCTTTTTCCCAAAACGGGAAAAATGGTGCAGAGCTTTTTCACCGGGCCTCCACTTCGGTGGCCCCAACACCCAGAGGCTGCACCATGCTTGTCGGCCATGGTGTCATTCCCGTACTGCGTAATGGCTTTTGCGCTGCCCCCAAAATTTGCTGGAAAATGGGAGGGGGGAATTCCCAAGGTGTTCCCAAACGTCAACAATGAGCCGGTTAAAGGGGAGGCCGAGCTGCCCCCCCCTTGCAACGACCAGGGGGGACGAAGCGGGTTTGCGAACGGGGGAAAGGTGCAAAAACTCAGACCTGAGCCCCCTTCAGCAGGCAGCCAGACCCGGGAATTCTTTAAAAAATTTCCCGGGGACGAAAAGGTTCAGGGCCCGGTGCCAGGAAAGGGGATGTGCTCCACCCAACCGTTTTTTTAAGGGCGGCCAGCAGATTTCCCCCCTTTTATCGCACCCCTTGCCTGGCATTTGGTTCTTTCCCCCCACCCAGCGCTGGGCCTCCGTTGCGGAGAGCCGTCCACAGCCCCTTTTGACCGTGTTTTGGACGGTTCCAAGGCAAAATTAATTTCAACCCGGCCTGGTGTCCTGGGCCACGTGATGCCCCCGGGGGCCCCTTGGGGGGAAAAGAGCCCTGCCCCCCAACCCCTGGGGTTTTGAAGACCCGTGCGCCGAGCCTGAGGGCCACCGTCACCCCCAAGACATCCACCCACTCACCCCAGTGAGCTGCCCACAGAGAATAGCGGCCTTGGCCGTGTTACAAGTCCATGTGTCGGTGGTGAGTTTGGATTTTCCCCGGCCACAGATGCTACAACGCGTTAAAATTTTTAGATGCCCCCCCGGTGGCTGGCCAGGGCGGGGAGGGCCCTTTTTGGGCCCAAGAAATCCGGGCTGGGGCTTCGGTATTGGGGGGGGCGAGGGGCCAGGACTTTGGCGGAACCCCATCTGTTCCCCCAAAGGGGAAAAGGCAAAAATTTCCAAAGCCAAAACCGGGAAGCCGACATTCGGGTTTTTTGGTTTTGGGGTGGTTTGGGTTTAAAGTGTTTCTTCTGCCCCCCAAACCCCTGGAAGGACAGAGGTGGCTGCTAGCTGGCCACTGACGGGGAGGTCGTAAAACTGGCAGAAGGAAAGGGGTAGGTGGTCTTGGGGTCTGGTGGTATCGGGCGACGGGGGAGGTGAGCGGGGCGACCCCTGAGGCAGCTGAGGAAACGTTTGGGTGGTGGCGAGGAGGAGGAGGGGGAGACGAGGGTGTCCCGGGGTTTGGAGGTCCGGCGCGTCGGCCTTTTTTGGCCAAGTGTTCCCCCCATTTAACTATATTCGCTGCATGTGATAGACATGTTGGTGGTGGAACCATTTAAAGTTTTTGCCTTACTTATGCGTTTAGGCAAAGGCGGCATATGACATCGGGGTTAATCGGGGGCTTGCTCAAAGAAGGCCCGGGCTTGAGAGGTCCGGAAACCTTTTTGAGGCAAAATGGAGGAGCGGGGTTTGCGCTGACGTGGTGGCGGAATCATATCAGGGATTTCTGCGACCCCCCTCTCCCTTTTTGTGGGGGGGGACCCGTATTGACACCCCCCTCGCTTCCCCCCGTCCACTGATGAAGCGCTCGCAAGAAAATTTGGGAAAGACCGGATGGATCTGCAATGTCGTCACATCATCTCTAACACAGGTGACGGGTCTCCGATTTTGACCCCGCCCTGCGGGCTACAAGAAAGGGGCCCAAAGGGCTTGCCGCGCCCGGATTTTGCCGATTGACCGCCCCCCTTCACCCCTTGAGGGCATCGTAATGGCGTCGAGCGACAAAAACATCCTTTTGATCTTTTAACATGCCTTCTGACCCCAACCGCTTTTTGTCATAAAGGGGTCTTCGACAAGGGTTACCCAACAGTGGGGGGGTACACGATTTGACATTTGGGCTGCTTCTGTTGGAGGATGCTGATGATGCTGATGACGAATTTGTGGCCGTGACTGGGGAAACGAGGAGGAAACTGCTAGGGGAAAGGTTGCATTAACCACTGAAGGACAGTTTGGCGACGATTTTTCTTTTACTTAGATTCACAGGGCCCTACCCACATGACGGGGCCTGACGGTCCTGCAATGAGACCCCGCGGGCTGCGTGTTGCCCCAGAGGAAGGAGCCCCTTCTTCGTACCCTACCTCCATGTGCACCCCCCTTTTTTGCCGCTTTACCCCTTTTTTGCTCCATTTCGAAATATAAAAATTTGGAAAGGGATGGAATTGTTTTGGAAAGCTCTTATTAAAAAGAGGCAAATCACAGCTTTTCCCAAAACCCCCTAATCAAAACAAAAATTGCTGGATTCAAATTAACTGCAAGGTGTTATCAACAATTTCTGGGCTGGCAAAGTGCAAAAAAAAACGTATCTGTTTTGTTTTCGTATATTTAAAGGTATTTTTGCACCTTTTTCAAAATTTACCTGTGGTGCTATAGAATTGCTGTTTAAGATTTCTTTGGGGCCGGGGCAATGAACAAAGCTGGGTGCCAAAAAATCAAAAAAAACGTATCTGTTTTTTTTCGTTTAAAAAACGGTTCTTTTTCACCCTTTAATTCCCTTGGGTGACTATAGAAATTTCGTTTTAAGATTTTCTGGTGCTCTCAATGATCAAAGGGGCCAAAAGTCAAAAAAAAACGTATCTGTTAAGTTTTGTTATACACGGATTTTTTGACCTTTTAATTCACCTGTGGGATATAGAATTTTTCTGTTTTAAGTTTTTGTGGATGCGCGTCAATGAAAAAGTGGGGCGCAAAAGTCAAAAAAAACCCCGTTTCTTTTGTTTTCGTATAATTTTCCGGGGATTTTTTTCACCTTTCAATTCACCCCGTGGTGATATAAAATTGCTGTTTTAAGATTTACGTGGATGTGCGCAATGAAAAAAGTGGGGGCGCAAAAATCAAAAAAACGTATTGTTTTGTTTTTGTTAAAGCACGGATTTTTTTCCCCTTTTTTCACCCGTGGTGACTAAGAATTGCTGTTTTTAAAAATTTCGTGGGTGCGGTCAATGAACAAACTGGGTGCGCAAAAGTCAAAAAAAGTTTTTTGTTAGTTTTCGTATGAACCGGGGTTTTTTGGCAACAAACAACCTGTGCTGACTACAAAAAGCGGATTGATTTTTAATGCAAGGTGGTTTAAAACAACACAGGTGGAATGGGTAAAAATTTAAAATGAACACCTATCGAAAGTATATGATTAATAAAAAAAAGTTTTGCACCTAACAAAGGGACCTGCAGTTCTAAAATGATTTTATCCAATTTAAAATTCGGCTGCCCCAATATCCGGGAAAAATTTTTAATAGCAAACTGTTAATAATAAAATATTGCATTGCAAGTTACACTAAGTCTTGGGAACTTTTTCCCTTTTTTAAGATAGAGTTGTCGGTTCGCCCGGGCCCCCCCCCCCGCTCCCCCTGTGACTTTACAGCGGGAGATGCGCTTTTTAAAAAAATCTAGCTAACTACATAAAAACTTCAAAATCTTTAATCTAACTAAATTTTGGGAAAGGATCCAGCTAATAGGAGGTTTCTCTGTGCAGAAATAACTAATTTCGCGACTGTTTTTCCACAGGGACGCACGTCCTATTTATGAACGTGAGGAACTAAGGTAACAGGGAAAAGAGTTCTATTTAAAACGAGTCATGTGATTTTTCCCGCCCAAAGCAAAAATACACATCCAGTCATGATCGACACCACTCCCTGCTTATTCGTAATCTGATTTTCTGGCCGCCAAAATGACAGGAACCCCGAAAACGGCGCGTTTAAAGTGAGCACAGATTTTAACTTAAATTTTCGATGATTGAAAAAATTTTGATCACCTAAAAACCCGCCGATTTCAACTTTGTCGATAAAAATCGCTCAACACTATTCATTACAAATGATCTACTGATTTTGAGTTATCCCTGGTAGTAGTAGTGCATCAGCTCTGGAAATCTCTATAGCAGCTGACCGGTTGATCTTTATCTCACTGGCTGCCAGTCCTGGTGACTCATCTGTTTCTGAATACAGGTCAGAGCACAGAGCCCCTCCCGCACAGTATGCTTCTGTAGTGGAGGGAGGGGATGGGCTCTGACTTCTGTGTCTGTGTGAATTAACCCTGTGTGTGCCTGCTCCCTCCTGCTCTCTACACAGAATGAGGAGAGCAGAGGTGAGGCTGACAGCAGTGAAGTGTGTTACTTTAATCATGATGTATCTGTGGAGCTTTGAATATAATAATAGAACAGATCAGGGGGGCATGTGAACGGTTCATACCCCTCCCTGCTCTGCTGTATTAGTGACACATTGGGATTATAGTAACACACTTCACAGCTGCCCTGTGTCTGTTCCGACAGGGTTTGTTTGTTGTTGCTTGAGATGTGGAGATTTGTATGCTAAGCAGGGGGTATAGGAACACTTGCATCTGCTATTAGCATACACAGCTTCACAGACCTCTCCACACTCATAGATCAGCCCTCTCCCTGTTGTCTCCTGACTCTGTGCAGCTGATTCAGCAGTGAGTAGCAGATCTAGGCAGGCACACACAGGGTTAACTCTGGCAGCAAACCCCCTCGCCCTCCCCCTGCTGTATAGAAGGAGATCTGTCTGTGTTCTGAGGGGAGGGGGGAAGGGAGAGGAGAAGAGGCAGACAAGAAGCACGCCCCTGAATTCAAAAATCCTATGCTGCCAGACACATTGAAGTAGGCTGAAAGCTTGTAGTGAGACAACTCCTTTAAGCTCAGCAAAAGATGTTTGGAGGGCACTTTTAGGGTAATCTCATGATGACCAGGAACAGAATAAGGATGGCAGGGATCATATTAAAACATCCTTCCCTTCTTTCTGCTGACAACTGGCTCTCCACTCCTGCAGTTGCCTGATTTCTGTTCAGCTGCTGAATTTGAAATGGCAATGAGAATCACCATTGCAAGGTCACTTACAGACCACCCAAATGTTTTTAATGGAGTTTATGGGGTTGTGATGTCATAGAGGGCACTCCCTACTCTAAACAGTAAGTAGTGTTGGGACTCCAGGCTACAGACACAATGTGAGGACAAGCCCGGCGACGGTGGGTGACGTGTTCAGTACCTGCCCAAAAGAGTGGTGAATGAACGCACAGTGAGAGCAAAAGCAATGGCCATCATTTGAGTCAATTAGAGAGCAAAGGGACAGCAGAGGCCCACAGTGAGAAGCAGCCCACCAAATAAAGAAGTGCTGGCTGTAAAATGGGTGTCTGAAGAGGAGCAGTGGGAAACTGTGGCCAGAGAGGGAGGTTCCCAGAACACAACTGTCCCATCAAACAGCATTTTAACTAGTTCATGACTGGGTTATTTACCTTCTTCCTGACCAAGCACATTTTTGTTAGTAGATGTAGGTTTGAACACTCTATTGCATTTTTGTTCTAGGCTATTCTACTAGTTTTTTTTTCTACTTTTTACATTAATAAATAAGTCATTTTTTTAATGGAATTTTACAATTTTATTTATGTTTTATTGAATAGGAAGAGGCAAAATGGTAAAAAAATCTGTTTTTCACATTTTCATTTATTTTTTAAACAGCAACTTTTTTTTATTATGGATGTTTTTAATATCCCGTAGATAATATAAAGTTTAATGGTGGTATTTTTTTTTTTTTACATTTGTTTTTAATTATTTAATTATATATTTGTATCCTGAAGGATTTGTTTGCAGCACTGCAGAACAGCAGGGGAAAAAAAGGGTTAAAACTGTACTGAAAGAGCGAATGTGTGAGCTTGCGAGTGTTTCTGTCTAAAATGTGTTTTTGTCTTAAGTGTGGAGACCTAAGATTGAGCGACTTTACATTTGGGGAGTTTAGAAGCAAGAATATTTGATTAAATTATTTGTTTATGTCTTTGTTTCTCTGACTTTGTTAATATTCCCATGAGTTCTATGATTGTAAATGCCGTCCAGTGCATATCCTGTGCACTGTATTCAATCCTTGAACAGCCGTTCAAGGGTGCATACTCCTGTGTGAGATGTGTGCACAATGTACGTCTAGAAGCCCAGATTCTGGATCTAAATCAGCAAGTGGCAACACTCAGATTCATTGCCAATTTGAAAGTGAGTCTGTTGCTCACTAAGCAAGCACTCGTTGGGGTAGATCCTGGGGAGGTGCAGGATAGAGGTGCAGAATGGAGGTGCAGAGACATGAGGTGACAGAAAGAAGGGGTAGAGGAAAAGGTGACAGGGAGACTAGTCCCGATCTGGCACACCCCAACAAAATTGCCAGATTGGTGGATGAGGCTCAGAAATAGTTAGAGATGGGCGAAGTTCTCAAAAATTCGATTTGGTGACTTCGCCAAATTTCCCGAAAAATTTGTTTCGGTCCGAATTACTTCGGGATGAATCGCATTAAAAAAACAGCTATTTCCATGCTGCACAGAGCCTGCAGGGTGCTGTAGAACATTGTGCCATGCTTAAATATGCAGAGGGAGCTTGGTTTGGTCTTCATACAATGTTGTGTTTTAGTATGACACGCATCTGACTGCCGCCGCACTTAGAATCGCTTCACATAAAAATTCCCTTGGCACTTAAGAGGGCAAAACTGACCAAAAAACTCAAGCGGGAATGTAGCCTGATAAAGTCATGGCCGCGACAGCTGGAAAAAAAATAAGCTGAGGGCTCAGATGGCAACATCAGTGACAGAGTGTGGAGGTGATGGCAGCAGCCACAGCAGCATGAGGTCAGGGGAGTGGCAACAATGACATTCTGGAGGTGGCAAAAACAGGAGTAGGCCAAAGAGTGGCACAATGACGCAGTGTGTAGGTTACAGCAGCAGCCCCCAGCGTGCATGAGGTCAGACAGTGGCACAATGACATTTGGAGGTGGAAGAACAGGAGTAGGCCACCCGAGTGGCACAATGACACAGTGTGTAGGTCACGGCAGCAGCCACAGCAGCGTATGAGGTCAGACAGTGGCACAATGCATTCTGGAGGTGGCAAACAGAAGTAGGCCCAGAGTGGCACAATGACAGAGAGTGGAGGTGACGGCCAGCAGCAGCATGAGGTCAGACGTGGCACAATTGACACAGTGTGGAGGTTTACGGCAGCAGCCACAGCAGCAACATGAGGTCAGGCAGTGGCACAATGAAAATTCTGGAGGTGGCAAAACAGTAGTGGCCACAAAAGTGGCACAATGACAGAGAGTGGGGGGTCACGGCAGCAGCAGCATGAGGTCAGAGAGTGGCACAATGAAAATTCTGGAGGTGGGGACAAAAACAGGATTAGGCCACAGAGTGGCACAATGACTCAGTTTTGGAGGTCACGGCAGCAGGGCCCCAGCAGCAGCATGAGGTTTTAGGGCAGTGGCACAATGACAAATTTGGAGGTGGGCAAAAAAAAGTAGTAGGCCACAGAGTGGCACAATAACAGAGAGTGGAGGTGACGGCGGGAACAGCATGAGGTCAGGAGTGGCACAATGACACAGTGTGGATGTCACGGCACCAGCAACGCAGCAGCAGTATGAGGTCATAGAGTGGCACAATAAAAGAGTGTGGAAGGTGGGTGGCAATACCAGTCCCCGGTAATGATGTGGTAGGCAGTGGAGAAACTGTCAGCAGAGTGGGCATCAGGCGGGTGGCGGTTCAAAATAGTGGGAGGCAGGTAGTTTGAACCCATACTCTTTCTCAAGTTTGGGTAGGCGTCTGGCTGATGTAATTGCGCCAAGCATTGGTTGTAGAAACCCCGGCCGTTCCCCCCCTGTTATTTTACAAAGGTCGCCCCCCCTTTTTCCCCGGGAAAGGGGGTTTCTTTGGGGTAAGATGGCCCCCGCTGCACTGAACACCAGCTCTGATGCCACACTACTGGCCGGGCAGGACAGCTTTCCACTGCAAATCGGAAAGTTGCTGCCACACACCCATTTTGGGGCCCCAGTAGTCCAGGGATCTTTTAAAAAAGGGGGGCAGAGTGCGTCCAAGTAGGCCACCCCTGTTGGTTCGGGTCGCTCGGTCCCTGCTGTGTGCTGGCGACTGCCCTCCCCACTAGGCGGGTGAAGGGAGTGTCTCATGTTTTCCAGATTGGTTGCTGCTGACTAGTGGTATGCCTACCCCCCCCCTTCCCCAGCAGACCCGCGGGGGGAGTAGTCGTGAGCGATGAAGAACCCCCCGGTCAACCTGTCGAGGAGGGGCGATGCGCACATAGGAGCGGCCCCAACTGTTTCGGAGGGGTTTCCCCCATAGTATTTTTAGTTTGCCCCCTTCAGGCTGGGAAAAAGGCTCCCATTTTCGAGGTAGCGAGGGTCCAAAAGGGTGGAGAGCCCGAAGTCATCCCCTTCGTTATTTTCGCTGTCACTGCCCGGCAAAACAGCAGCTGCGGGCCCTCTGCCAAGTGATCCGAGGGCTCCTGCCCCCGCTCCTTGTATACTGCCACGGTGTTGCGGGTTCACCTCCCCGTGCTCCTGCTCCTCTTCTTGTCCCTGGGTAGAAAATCCACTATTTTTACAGACAATGCTTTTGCTCCAATGTCCTCCCCCCCTTTTTTGTCCCCACCCGGACGATGTGGCCACGAGATGTAGTGCCCAAGTCTCCAGTCCCTCCCAAAAAGATTTTTCCGCTTTGTTCCAGGGACATGAAGAGTGGAATGCGTTTTTCATCCGTAGTCCCCGGCGACGACAAAAAACGCGCCTCCTCGAAAGGCCTCCAAAAACGGAGGTTAGGTGAGCTGACTGGGCGACATCAAAGTTTACGGGGATACTCCTGTCCCCCGGATCATCAAAAAACGTTAATGGCCTTTCTTGTTTTTCAGTCGGTCCCAAAATGTGCAGGCTGGAATTCCAACGGTGGAAAATCCCCATCGAGTGTGTTGGGGGAGGCCGTTCTGCCACTGCAACTCGAGGAGGGTGTTTGGCTTTGTAGGAGGATGAAGTGCATGCACATTTTTCCGGCCATTTTCAGAATCTTTGAAGCGGGGGTAGATTAGGAACCTTTTTAAAACCAAATTGAACACGGGCCCCATGAGGATGTAGGACCCCCCCTTTCTCGGTGCAGGGGCGGACACCCATGGTTCCCATTTTCAGTTGGGCGGAGAAAGCCAACATCGATTTCTTGCTGCATGACGCAGAGTGCTCTTTCCCCCTGGACTTAGTTGCCGAGGAAGCCAGGTGTTTGAACTGCGTACACCCCTGTGCCTACAATGTGGGTTGATGGAGCAGTTTCTTGTGGGGGGTGAGATGGTGGTGGTTGTGGGGAGGGTGAGGGGACATTGAGAAGGGCGCAGTTTGACAAGTGGGGGAGAAAGCGGGGTCTTTGTCCAAGTTGTTGGTGTGTGGGAGGGAAACCATTCACCCGGGGCCGTAAAGGAATGTACTGGCCCCGACCGTGTTCAGCCCAGAGTCTGCGCTCCCGTGCACCTTTGGACAAAAGATAAATAAGGATGGCCCCCTTCTGTTCAAATATTTTTTGAAAGGCTGGTAAGCCCCTTTTTGGAAAAAAAATTACGATTGGAACCTCCTCTCGGTCGGCACAAGCCATTAGTTTTTGAAGGTGCAGAGTCCACCATTTTGGGAAAAGGGGGAAAACTGCATACCCAAAAACTTGGACAGGAGCCGGGCGCTTCTGCACCTTGGATGGGTTGGAGGCATTTCGTTGTTCTTTGCAATGCCTCGTGAACGACGTGGTGCCTGAGTACGAGGAGCGGAGATCGGACTGGGAGTGATGTCAAAAGAGAAAACAGCTCCCCTTTTGCAGAGGGGTGGAGGGCCCTTTATGGCTGCAATGGCAGCGTGCCCTGGGCGCGCTGCTGTGTTGGCGGCAGCGGATGGACCCCCACATTGAGCCATGTTCTCCCCGGCCACCGGATGGTGCGGCATGTGTTGACGAGGGCTGTGGTGCTAAGTTGGCTCCCCGGCCAGCTTACTTCTGCCACAGATTCTACATATACCATAGGGGCCTCCGGTGTCTTAGCAAAGAACTGCCACACCGCCAAGTTGGATTTTCCGCCAATGTCCCCTTTC
>JAODAL010087214.1:0-10002 GCA_025379985.1 Phyllomedusa bahiana | reverse complement strand
ACCCCGGGAAGGGGCCCCCCCCTTTAGAATGGGGACCCGGGTCAGCACTGTCTTCATTTTATTTATGGGAGTTCAGCCGTACTCGGAACTCCCACAGAACTGAATGGAGAATCGTGCAAAGCCAATTTGTCTCCGTTTTTTAAGTTTGACACTTTCAGGGTTTCCCTTTCCCTGAGAAAATGGGGGGGGGTTCACAGAGGTGGAAAACCCGCACCTCTCAGACTTTGATGGCATATTCTATCATTGTGCTATCAGAGTAAAAAAGGGGGTTTGGGCAAATTATTTTGCTTTAGAGCCAACAGCTTCCCCTTTTTAAACATTGTTTTTGGGGTAGGGTTTGGGGAAAATATGTTTGTTGTATAGAGTAAGAAACCATTTAATTTGGTATCCACCGCACATAGGAATAACCAAACAGCAAAACCCTTTTCAAAAACTTTTGGATTCTATGTATTTTTTTACAATGAGTTAAACTGGGGAAACTTAAATTGGGAAAAACAAAATTCAAAAGACTCCTTTTGTTACCTTTTTGCCTTCATAAATGAGTTATCATTTTTATGAAAAAATTTCAATTTTTTGCTTAAAAATGGAAATGTAAACTATAACAAGGGGCGTCCCCACGTCTTGAGGAAGAAGGGTTTTACAAATTAAGGGGGGATTCTTTTTGTAAGAGCGGGGTTTAGGCTGAACTTCGGGCCCGGAAAAAAACTTGTCATGTTGAAATTTACTAACGAGTTCAAAAAGGGGTTTTGGGTGATTTCTAGATGTAATTAAATTTTAAAAAAAATTTTTAGTGACCAGGGGTTCGGAGGGAAAGGGTCTGGTTTCAAATTTTTAGATGTAATTTATATAACCGTTTTAGTGACCCCGGATTTGGAGAAGGGTTGGATACATTTTAGTGTAATAAAAAGAAAAAGTTTTTTGTGACCAGGATTTCCCGGAGAAGGGTTGGAAATTTGAGAAAGGGCGAATTTCCCGAAATTCGTTTTTGTTATTCGCCGAATTTCCGGCAAAAAATAAATTCGTTTTTGAATTATTCGGCACGGGAAACAGTTTTAAAAAAAGTAAATTTTCCGGCTGCCCCGAGCCTGCAGGGTGCTGTGGGAACGTTGTTTCCTGCTTAAATTTTGGGAGTGGGAGCTTGGTTTGGTCTTCCCTAAATGTTGGGTTTTAGTATGACAGCCCCAAAGGGCTGCCGCCGCTCTTAGAATCGCTTCACTATTTAAAAATTCCCCTGGGGCCCCTTTTAAAAGGGCAAAACCCCACCAAAAAACTGAAGCGGGAATGTAGCCCGAAAAAAGTCATGCCCCGAGGGAAAACGGAAAAAAAAAAAGTGGAGTTTTAGGTGGGGAAATTTGTGACAGGGTGTGGAAAGGGGACGGCGGCCCGCCACGCAGCATAGGGAGGGGGTGGCAAATGACATTTTGGAGGTGGGGAAAAAAATGGGGTAGGCCAAGAGTGGGGACAAAGACACAGTGGGGGGTACCCGGCCCGCGCAGCATGGGTCAGAACAGTGGCACGCAATGACATTCTTGTGAGTGGGCGCAAAAACTGGAGTTAGCCAACAGAGTGGCTACAATGACACGTGTGGAGGTAACGGTAGCAGCCACTGCTAGCGCATGAGGACAGACAGTGGCACAATGACAGAGTGGTAGGGTCTCACTGCAGCAGCCACAGCAGCAGCATGTAGGTCAGACCAGTGGCACAATGACAAAAGTGTATTAGGTCACCGGCAGCAGGCACAGCAGCCAGCAAGAGGTTCAGACAGTGGCACCGCCTTGACTGTGTGTGTACGGTCCACGCAGCTGCCACAGCAGCATGCATGAGGTCAGACAGTTGCACTCTAATGAGCATTCTGGAGGTGGAAGACAAAAAACAGGAGTAGGCACAGAGTGGCACAATGACAAAACAGTGTGGAGGTCACGGCAGCAGCCACAGCAGCAGCATGAGGTCAGGCACTTTGACACAATCATAATTCTGGAAGTGGCAAAAAAAACAGCAGTAGGCCACAGAGTGGACAATGACAGAGTTGGACGTTGTCGGCTGGCAGCTAGCTGAGGTCAGACTAGTGGCCAATGACATTCTGGAGAAGGGGTACAAAAACAGGAATAGGCCAAAGAGTGCGGACAATGTCACAGTGTCTTGTCACCGCAGCAGCCACAGCAGCAGCATGGGGTGAGGTCAGACAGTGGCACATTCACATTCTGGAGGTGGCAAAACTGGGAATAGCCACAGAGATGGCACCAATGACAGAGAGTGGTGGTGACACGGCGTCAGGAGCAACAGCATGAGGTTCAGAGGTGGCACATGACACTTTAGTGGAGGTCACGGCAGCAACACAGCAGCAGCATGTGGTACAGACAGTGGCACAATGACAGAGTGTGGAGGTGGGTGGCAATCCAGTCCATGGTTAAGATGGTTGGTGGGCAGTTGTAGAAACTGTCAGCAGGATATGTGGCATTCAGGAGGGGTGGCGGATTTCAGAATAGTGGCTGTGAGGCAGGTAGTTTTGAAACCAGACTCATTTCTCAAAGTTTGGGTGAGGCGTCATGGCCTGATGTGTCTGATGCCTAAGGCATTGGGTGTGTGGAAATCCTGGCCGCCCACGCCTGATTCATCTTGACTAAGGTCCAGTCGTTCCACATTTCCGTGGACAAGGGGTTCTCCTTGGGGGAGGTAACGTGGCCCACGCCTCAACTGAACCACCCGCTCTGATGCCACTCTACTGACCGGGCTCAGGACCAGTTCTCCACTGCAACTCGGCAAGTTGCGGCCACACATCCAGTTTGGCTGCCAGGTTGTCCAGAGGATCTTCTACTGGGGGGTGGCAGGAGTTGCTGTCCAAGTAGGCCCATACATCCCTGTTGGTTCTGGGATCTGCTCAAGGTTCTGCTGCTGCTGCTGTGGTGAATGCCCTCATCACTAGGGGGCTGAAGGTAGCTGTCATTAGTGGATCCAGACTTAGGCTTACTGCTGATGGAGCTGTCCCTGCTCCTACCCCCCCCCCTTCCCCCAGCGCCGCGGCAGTAGTCGTGAGCGCTTTAAAAAACCCCCCGGACGAAACCCGTCAGAGGAGGGACGATTTCCGCCTTTTTGGGGAGCAGCCAACTGATTTTGGGGGATTTCCCTATAGTATTTTTAGTTTGTCCCCCCTCTAATAGCTGGGAAAAAAAAGGGTCCCCTTTTGGGGCCGGTAGCGTGGGTTTCCAAAAGGGTGGAAGCCAGAAAAACATCCCCTGCCCGTTTCTGAAAATTTTGGGTGTTTTTTAGCCAAAGGAAAATCGCATGCTGGGGCCTCTGCACAAAGGGTCCGAAAGGGGTCCCGCCCCCATTTCCCCCGTATATTTCCATGGTGTTGGGGGTCATCTGCCCCGTCTTCCTCATCTCCTTTACCCCCTCCCGGGGCTTCCGGGTCTCCTCTCTTGTCAAACCCGGGTAGAAAATCCATCATTTCCAAAACAATGGGTTTTTGTCCAATGTCCTCCTCTCCCCTCCCTCCATTTCAGTCCCCCCCGGACTCATGTGGCCACTGAGATGTAGTCGCCAAAATTTTTCCCAGGTTCCCCCGGCCCCGACAGATTTTTTTAGCATCGGGTTTCCCGGAATGAAGAGTGGAATGAGTTATTCAATTCCCCCAGTCCCGGCGACCCGACAAATAAAGTCGCCTCCTCGAATTGGGGGCCCCAACAAAAAGGCAGGTGTCCGCATGAGGTGCCAATGGTGACTTTTAAAAGTTACAAAAGGGGAAATTTCCTTTTTGTCTGCCGGGGTCATCAAAAAATTGTTTTAAAGGCTTTCTCTGTTCATTTAAAGGGCCGGGGCCAAAATGTGCAGGGGTGGAAATTTCCCCAAAGGGGGGAAAAAATCGCATATCGAGTGTGTTGGGGGGAGGGCCCTTCTGCCGCTGCCAAATCGAGGAGGGGGTTTTTTCCCGGCTTTGTTCCCAATGGATTAAAAATGCTTTCACAGTTTCCCGGCCCTTTTTAGAATCTTCGGGGGGGTCGGTGGAAGGGCTTCAGGAACCTTTTCCAAACCAGATTGAAACATGTGCGCCATGCAGGGCGCATTGGGGCCATCCTCCTCGGTGCAGTGCCGGGCACCAGTTCCTTCCCTTGTCCCTCACCATGGTTCCCATTTTTCGGGTTTGGGGCGGGGGGGAAAAAGCCACACATCGATTTTTTGGGTGCATGACGCGGGGAGCAGTTCCTCCCCCGTGTTTACTTCGTGTGGGCTTCGTTTGCCGAGGCAAGCCAGGTGTAGAACTGCGTGACACCGCTGTGCCCTACACATGTGGTATGTGGAGCAGTACTTGTGGAGGCTGAGTGGTGGTGGTGGTGGAGGAGGAGAGGCGGACATCTGCGGAGGAGCAGCAGTTTGACAACGTGGAGGGGGAAAGCAGCGTCTCCTGTCCAAGTTGTTGGTGTGCCTGGGCAGGAAGCACATTCATCCAGTGGGCCGTAAAGGACATGTACTGGCCCTGTCCGTAGTTACAGCTCCACACGTCCGCGCTGCTGTGAACCTTGGAACAAATCGACAAGCTCAAGGCCCACCTTCTGTTCTACATATTTATGAAGTGCTGGTACTGCCTTTTTGGAAAAGAAATTACGGCTTGGAACTCTCCATCTCGGCTCGGCACAAGCCTTAGTTCTCTGAACGGTGCAGAGTCCACAATTTGGAAAGGGAGGGACTGCAGTACCAACAACGTGGACAGGAGCACGGTCAGCTGCTGCACCTTAGGATGGTTGGACGCATACTGTTGTCTCTTTTCAATCGCCTCGCTGAACGACTGCTGGCGCCATGAGTAGCGAGGAGCAGGAGCATCTGGACCGGGAGATGATGTCAAAGAGAAATAGCTCCCTTCTGCAGAGGTGGTGGAGCCTTGACTGGCTGCAATGGCATGCGTGCCACTGGGCGCTGCTGCTGCTGCTGTTGCTGCGGCGGCAGGATGGACCACCACATCTGAGCCACGTTTCTCCCATGGCCATGGATGGTGACGCTGCATGTGTTGACGCAGGGCCGTGGTGCCAACGTTAGCTCCCTGGGCACACTTCACTTTCTGCCCAAGATTCTACATATACCCATATTCGGCTCCTCCAGTGTCTTAGCAAAGAACTGCCACACCGCCGAGTATCGGATTTTACCGCCAACGCTCCGCACTGAGTGACTACTGCCGCCGCTGCCTCGCTGAGCCCCTGTGCCGCTACTTTGTTGGACCTGCGAAGCGGGTTTTTTACCCCGTGGCCGCTTGGCTCCCGACCTCACACTGCTGCTATCCTGCTGACTCACGGCCACACAACCCATTTGCTGGCTGCGCCGCTGCCTGACGCGCAAGCTGACGTCCTCTTCTCCTGACGATGATGAAGCCCTTGCCTCACCCGGCTCCCAAGTGCAGTCGGCTGAGGCATGAGGCGTGTTTCATCGTCACTGCTGTCCTCATCACTGGTCTTGGTATGCCGAGGCTGACCCCTCACAACATGACCTCCCATGCCACTCTCCACATCTATACTTTGCCGCCTACTGCAAGAAGCTGGGGATATTGGCCCCATTTCTTCGCTGTCAAGTAGCTGCTGACTGCCCTCCTCAAATTGTTCATCCTTGCTATATAGTGGCGCTGAGCCCAGACCACATAGTAGATCTCTGGCTGAGGGAACCGGATGGGACAGAGGCGGGCTGAGGACAGGTGAGGGCCGTTGACCCGCTCCCGGGCCATGCCAACTAAAAGTTGTGTCTGAGGTTCCCACCGACTCTTGGCTGGGGTTGTCAGATGTCATCTGGGAGGAAGAGGATGACCTAGTCAACCAATCAAGAACCCTTGGGTTGCTGAACAACACACGGCCGCTAGATGACAGCGGCAGTTGTGGCCTCACCGAGTGACCCCTGCTGCGACGTCCCCTTGCTGTGCTGCAATCTGGGCCTGGAATGTTTGTGCCTCTGCCACTCGCAGGTGAAGAGCCTGCCAGCTCTCTGTCTGACATACTGTTTGTTCTAAAATGTACAGACACTGTTTGATGAAGATATCTGTATATGATAAATACACACCCTGTATTTGATGCCAAATGAACCCAGTAACAAGCTTGGGTAACCCTTGGATATAAATTGCGCTCCACAAATGGGCAGGAAAAATTTACTTGTATGTGCCGTTTAAAAACTCTGTGTATTTTACTGAATATAAAAGCACAAACAGGCTTAATTAACCTTCGGATATGAATTATGCTACAGAATTTCTTCTGTGGCGGTGAAAAAGAACGTTTCTTTTACTGACTACAACTGCAGAACATAATTGACCGCACACAAAAGAGTAATGCAAACAGTGTTGATTTTATTATATCCACAGGCTCCAAGAATTATATACAAAAATCCGTGACTTAGTTATGACGTTTCGGTCAGTTTAGACCTTTATCAAATAGTCACAATCCTGAAAGAGTAGAGAAGATGAAGTAAAAGGCTGTAGCCCTACAGAAAAGGAGCCTCCTTTTCTGTAGGGCTACAGCCTTTTACTTCATCTTCTCTACCTCTTTCAGGATTTTGACTATTTGATAAAGGTCTAAACTGACCGAAACTTCATAACTAAGTCACGGATTTTGTATATAATTCTTGGAGCCTGTGGATATAATAAAAATCAACACTGTTTGCATTACTCTTTTGTGTGCGGTCAATTATCTACTCTTGATGACTGTGGGTGAAATTATATTCACCTATTTTGACCAGCACCACATCACTGATTACTGGTATCGAGTGCCACCCCATACAACGTATACTACAACTGCAGAACAACGCTTAATTAACCCCTGGATGTAAATTGCGCAAAAGAATTGAGCAACCACAAACTACTAGCTTTGTAGCGTGTAACAATGGCGTTTTTCACGCTACACAACAAGAGATAAAATAGTAAGTAACCTTCGCTAGTGAATTATGCTACAGGAAAAATGTATGTATTTTGGCGGTGAAAATGACGGTTTCTTGGGGTCAGCACACCAGCAGAACAACGCTTAATTAACCCCTGGATGTAAATTGCGCAATAGAATTGAGCAGCCAAAAATGAAGTGGCATTTGTATTGTCAAAACGCTGTTTCTATATATGAATACAACAGGAACTGGCTTAGATCCCCCTTGGATATTGAATGTATATGCAGCTGCAGTGGACACACAGTCTCTGAGACAAGCTGAGACACCCCACAAAAATCGCTGTATAAAAATCAGTTCTTCAGTAACAATCAGCCGCAGCAGCACCTTCCCTGTCAGTACAGTGAGAGGAGTGTGAGCTCCCAGCGGCGCGCTCGGTCTTATATAGTGCGGTGACGTCACAGAATCCCGCCGGTCTCTGATTGGCTTCACCTCTGCACATGTCATGCAGGCTATGCCCTTCTTCCTCCCAGAGTGCTTTGCCCCATGTTGAGCCATGTGCTCGCTGCCATTTTATCAATCAAAAGCACACTTCGTTGACCCGAATTAACCCAAAGTTAGACTTCGGTCAGAACCGAAGTTTTCCTGAAATTCTAAACGAATTCCACTTCGTTCGAATCAATTCGCCCATCTCTAGTCTGGATACATTTCTAGATGTAATAATATAACAAGTTATAGTGACCAGGATTCTGGAGAAGGGTCTGGATACATTTCTAGATGTAATAATGTAACAAGTTATAGTGACCGGGATTCTGGAGAAGGGTCTGGATACATTTCTAGATGTAATAATGTAAGAAGTTTATAGTGACCGGGATTCTGGAGAAGGGTCTGGATACATTTCTAGATGTAATAATGTAACAAGTTATAGTGACCGGGATTCTGGAGAAGGGTCTGGATACATTTCTAGATGTAATAATGTAACAAGTTAAAGTGACCGGATTCTGGAGAAGGGTCTGGATACATTTCTAGATGTAATAATAGAACAGGTAATAGTGACCGGGATCCTGGAGAAGTGTCTGGATGCATTTCTAGATGTAATAATAGAACAAGTTATAGTGACGGGATTCTGGAGAAGGGTCTGGATACATTTCTAGATGTAATAATATAAACAGTTATAGTGACCAGGATTCTGGAGAAGAATCTGGATACATTTCTAGATGTAATAATATAACAAGTTATAGTGACCAGGATTCTGGAGAAGGGTCTGGATACATTTCTAGACGTAATAATATAACAAGTTATAGTGACCAGGATTCTGGAGAAGGGTCTGGATACATTTCTAGATGTAATAATAGAACAAGTTATAGTGACCGGGATTCTGGAGAAGGGTCTGGATACATTTCTAGATGTAATAATAGAACAAGTTATAGTGACCGGGATTCTGGAGAAGGGTCTGGATACATTTCTAGATGTAATAATATAACAAGTTATAGTGACCAGGATTCTGGAGAAGAATCTGGATACTTTTCTAGATGTAATAATATAACAAGTTATAGTGACCAGGATTCTGGAGAAGGGTCTGGATACATTTCTAGATGTAATAATATAACAAGTTATAGTGGCTAGGATTCTGGAGAAGGGTCTGGATACATTTCTAGATGTAATAATATAACAAGTTATAGTGACCGGGATTCTGGAGAAGGGTCTGGATACATTTCTATAGTGTAATAATATAACAAGTTATAGTGACAAGGATTCTGGAGAAGGGTCTGGATACATTTCTAGATGTAATAATATAACAAGTTATAGTGACCGGGATTCTGGAGAAGGGTCTGGATACATTTCTAGATGTAATAATATAACAAGTTATAGTGACAAGGATTCTGGAGAAGGGTCTGGATGCATTTCTAGATGTAATAATATAACAGGTTATAGTGATAAGGATTCTGGAGAAGTTTTGCTGATCCAGGGATTTATTCTGATTTCCAAATTGGAGTCGGGAAGGAATCTTTTCCCTAAAATTAGGACAATTGGCTCCTACCTCATGGGGGTTTTTGCCTTCCTCTGAATCAATACTGGACATCTTTTTTGCCGTTACAAGCTATGTAACTATGTAAGAACTGGAGTAATCACAAAGTTGTCTCATTTATTTCATCCACATCAAAAATAGCTAAAGTCTTTCAGATAAAGAGATTCTTCCCCCCAAAAAAATGGGTGGTCTGTGTAATGCAGGACATGAAAGGTCCTCTAGAGCAAAGAGAAACTGTTCTCCACTCCGGCCAAGAGATTAGGATCCTGAACAGGGAATCTCTCTCAACTCAAAGTTCCCTAATAGGAATTATGAATTGCAGGATTTCTAGACCAGTCAACACCTTTAATGCCAGGTTGTACTAACCGGTAGTCCTGGTAGTCCAGGGGGGCCTTTGGGTCCTGGTGGTCCTTCTTTTCCCTGAAACAAACAGAGGTTAAGCAAAATGTATTCATAGTAAGATAAAACCATCAACACAATAACCGTAATCAACCACATAGAGAGGTAATTATGTTAGTGCCACATGGCCTGGGTTATTTGCCTACAGATATTCAGCTGCCCCGACCCTCTTTGGGTATTTTCACATGTGATTTGGATGCTCATCTTAAAAATACAAAATATGAGGCCGTTTTTAGACAAGGTTTTGAAGACGATATGATGAGGTCTTTGAGACGCACGCTTTTCGGCATGGTTTTTGACACATTTTTGTTTTCTGAGAAACCGGTTTAAAGACAACGTAAAAACATGACAGACTTTGTGGAGGCATTTTGGACACTGCTATGAAGCATTCCATTGATCCCTATTGGCACTTGCTGAAAATGCCCTAAGAACTGACATGTAACAAGTAAAAACCACGGCGTGTGGACGACAACACGGTTTTGACATAGAATGAATGGCAATGAACTGAAGGCACTTTGAAGTCATTTTTTACGCTGTTTTGGAATCTGCACTAAAATAGCCCCAAAAACAACATAAAAAACGCTATCAAGTGTGTGAACATACTCTTTGGTCCACCAGAGTCATAAAACAAGGTTATAAAACATCTCTCATGAGCAATATAGACAATTTCATGATATCCGTACTTAGGGCAACATGTAAGAACGGGGCTGCGCCAGTTTTCTGGCATCAAAAAC
>JAODAL010087213.1:0-10002 GCA_025379985.1 Phyllomedusa bahiana | reverse complement strand
CTGTTTTTTTCAGAGTGTCCAACGATCGTTCCAGAACTAGATCCCCCACAATGTCATGCTGACAAGGGCATTGTCCGCACTGACCATTTGGTGCTTCTTCAAAACTGGCAAGGATGGTGCAGAGCTCTTTCACCTGCCTCCACTCTTGGTGGCTCAACCTCCGAGGTCCCACCGCTGCTTGTCGGCCATGTGTCCACTTCGTACTGGTAATGGCATTGCGCTGCTGCCCCCAATCGTGGAGCTGTGGAGGTGGAATTCCAGCGTGTTGCCACGTCAACAATGAGACGGTTGACGGGGAGGCCGAGCTGACGCTGCAACGCAGCCAGGCGGGACGAAGCAGGGTGCGAACGGCGGAGTGCGAACTTAGACTTCGAGCCATCCTCAGCAGGCAGTCCAGACCCGGGTAGCTCTTTAGAAATTTCTGGACGACAAGGTCTTTGACATGTGCCAGGCAAGGGATGTGCTCCAGCCTACCGATCTTAAGGGCGGCCAGCAGATTTCGCCCGTTATCGCCCCCCCCCTTGCCTGGCACAAGGTTCTTGGCACCCAGCCAGCGCTCGGTCTCGTTGCGGAGAGCCGTCCACAGCTCCTGACCTGTGTGTGGACGGTCTCCAAGACAGATTAATTTCAACACGGCCTGGTTTCTCTGGGCACGTGATGCCACCAAAGGACCTTGGGGGAAAGAACCCTGCACCATCCTGGCGGTTTTGAAGAGCGTGCGCCGAGCCTGAGAGCCACCGTCCCCCCCAGAGACATCCCCCCAGCTCACCCAGTGAGCTGTCACAGAGATATAGCGGCCTTGGCCGTGCTTACTAGTCCATGTGTCGTGGTCAGATGGACTTTTCCAGACACGATGCAGACAATGTGCTTGAAATTTTAGATGACACTTGGCTGGCAAGGGCAGGGACGGCTTTTCTGGCCAAAAAATTTGCCTGCTCGGCATTGGTATTGGGGGCCGCAAGGGCCATGACGTGGGCGAAACCCATCTGTGTCCCCCAGACGGAAAGGCAACATTTCCAAGGCCAAAAGCCTGGCAATGCCGACATTCAGGCTTTTGGCTTTGGGATGGTTTGGGTTAAAGTGTTTCTTCTGCTCCCAAACCTGGAAGACAGAAGGCTGGCTGCTAGACTGGCCGCTGTACGGCGTGAGGTCGTCAAACTGGCGGGAGGAGAAGGGGTAGGAGGGGTCTTGGTGATGGGGTGGTCTGGGGCGAGGGGTGGAGGCTGAAGCGGAGGCTGATCCCATCAACTCTGAGAGACATGGGGCTGGGGAAACGTTGGGGTGGCGGAGGGGGAGGGGGGGACAGGGGGTGTGACAGTGGTGGGCCCCGGGTGGGTTTGGGCCCTTTTTTGGCCAAGTGTTGTTCCTTTAAATCATGCATTCGCTGCTTTGGGGACTAGACATGTTGGTGGGGGTTTAAACCCCCCAAAGGTTTTTGCCTCTATTTGCGTTTACGGCAAAACGGTATTGACTCGCTGGGTGATAGAGGCTTGTCAAAAAGGGCGGCTTGGAGGTCCGGGACCTTTTTGACGGCGAACGGGAGCGGGGTTTGGTGCCCGTGGCTGGTGAATCATTCAGCGGACTCTGCGACCGCCCTTTCCCCTTTTTGAGGGGAACCCGACTACAAACCCATCGTTTTCCCCCTCGCCCGTGATGAAGCGCTCGCAAGCAAAAATTCTGTGAAAAGACCATTTGGATCGCAATGTCGTCATCATCACATAACACAGGTGACTTCTCGTCCTGACATTCTGCTCCAGAGTGGGGCTAAAGCAAGAGGGACTGCAAGGCGTTGCCCCGCCCGAGTTTTTTTGCCGATTGACCGGCTTTTTTCCCCCTCTCTCATGGCATCATTAACTGGGCGCGAGCAGAGAAAAATCCCCTCTTTGGCCTCTTGATCTTTTAACATGCCTTCTGCCCCAACCGCATTTTGTCAAAAAGAGGTCTTTAGAAAAGGATTTACAGTGGTGGGTCACGAGTTGACATTTGTGCTGCTTCTGTTGGGACGGTGCTGGTGATGCTGATGAGACATTTGTGGCCGTGATTGGGAGGACGAGGAGGGAAGACTGCTGGGTGCAGGTTATTAACCACTGAAGGGGCAGATGGCGCGCTTTGTTTTTGAGATTACGGGCCCTGACCCCCGCGATAAGGGGTACGGTCCCGCAATGACGATGCTGGCAGCGTGTTTTCGCCCGCACTGGAAGGGGCACCCTTTTTCTCCTCTACCTCCATGTCCCAGCCCCCTTTTGCTGTTACACCCGAATTTTGCTCCCTGTTTAGGGAAAAATAAAAATTTGAGAAAAAATGGAAAAGTTTTGGAAAATCTTTTTAAAAGACGGCAAAACACAGCTTTCTCAAATCCCTCAAATCAAAAAAAAATTTTTTTGTATTCAAATTTTAATGCAAAGTAGATTTCAACAAAGCTTGCTGACCAAAGTGAAAAAACCCTGTTTGAAATGTATACGGATATTTTAAAAATATTTTTGGCACCTTTTAATTCACCTGTGGTGACTACAAAATTGCTGTATTCAAATTTAACTGCAAAGTTGACCTATCAACAAAGCTGGCCTGCGCCAAAGTGAAAAAAACACGTATCTGAAATGTTTTGCGGCCGGACCGCCGGCGGCAAAACCTCCGGCCGGAAAAACCCTGCAGTGGAGACTGCTGCACAGTTTTTCCATAGAGCACAATTGTGCTCATTTTCGGCCGGTTTTTTTTAGGCGCCCTGAAAACCGCAAACCGTCTGAAAAACCGTCCGAAAACCGTGCCATGGGGACATGCCCTAAAAAGGTTTTACATGTTGTGTTTTTGCCAGTATGAAATGCAGTTATGTTGCTCTTTACTTTGCCACATTTTTTTCACTTTTGATCAGTACCAGTTTTGTCTAAGCAGCTTAATGTAGGTGAAACATTGTTTTCCCCGCTGTAGAGCTCCATGCATGAAACCTTAAAAAAACATGCAGCTGTAGAAACTTTTTTTGGCTAAAAAAAGTTCATGTAAAATAATGTGAATGGGGCCTTAAAACAACTTTCCTTTATCTACAACTCATTGTCCATTCCAGCAGCTCCTACGGGTTCCTTGCTTTACCCTCCAGGCTGGTGTCACACATTGCAGTTTTGGAAACATTTACATGTTTTTAGGCGTGTTTTAGCATACATTTTTTTCATGTGATTTATCAAGCTCTATGTGAGGTAGCAGTTAGAGAGGTGCTGGAAAAGTGAGATTTTTAACATATTTGTGTGGTAAATTCTGCAGGGATGTGACAGTGAGAAGTCATTATGGTGGTCAGGGGCGTAACTAGAGGAGCCTGGGCCCCATAGCAAACTTTTGGATGGGGCCCCATCTCCTACCCCCTACCCTCACCCGCCTCCCCATCCACGAACATTTACTGGGACATGCAGTTACGAGATACTACAAGGAGCAAATACCCTACATATCACCATCATACTGCTACCATTAAAATCCCACTATACCAAGACCAACATTACCAATAACGCTACTACATATGGACCAGGTTATACCGCCAGAACACGACCCCAAATTACCACCAAAAATAGTGACTGAATAATACCCCTATATATTTGGGCTATGTTCACACGGCTTAATTGTGGGATGCCGGCCCCATAGACATGCATTATTCTCGCCGCGTATACGCCGTGAATAAATGACATGTCACTTCTCTCCCCGCTCGCCGTATTGTGCGAACAGGGAGAGGAGACATAATCCATAGTTCTCTGTGAGAACTGTCGATTACCGTAATGACTGGGACGTATCTCGCCCGTAATTCTCGCAGTACGCGGATTACGGGCTGAAATATGTCCCAGAATAAGCCGTGTGAACATAGCCTTACTGAATAAAGAGACCTAGGTAGGCTAGTCAGGACTAAGTAGTTTTTTGTATCATTAGAGCCATAACTTATTTTCTGCTGATGGCGCTGTGTGAGGGCATCTGTTATAAACTGATATTTTCCTTTGGTATCCTTATGAGGCACATACAATTTTTTGATCACTTTTTATAAGGCTGGATGACCAAAAAAATGCAGTTACGGCCTGATATTTAATATATATATTTTCTCAGCTACCATATGGAATTTAATAATTTGTTAATGTTATAGATTGGGAGCGTTACAAATGCCGCAAAACTTTTTTGTGCCTCATTTTCTGAAAATGGTCTAATAGCAAAACTGTCCTGGTTGCCATAAAAACCCAAATCAGAGCTCAGCTTTTTATTTCTTTTACTGCTGTAGAAAATTAAGCTGAGCTCTGATTGGTTGCTATGGGCAAACCAGGACAGTTTATACTTGAACATTTTCAGAAATGAGGCCAAAAGTGTGTTTTTTTGGGCAAGGGGGGTTTTTGTGTTTTGCTTTTTAGTGTTGTTATTTTTGTTAAATGTGCAAAAGTTTTTTTTTGGCCCACTATAGGACCAGACTGTGCAATCACTTTATCGCTTATATAATACAGAGCAGTACAATAATGTGTTGCTATGTATTATGCCAGTGACATACAGCTTATTACACCCTGTCTCTAGGGGGCCTAATACGCTCCAGTAGATGGCAAGTCAGATGCCATTATTTAGCCTCCAGTTGCCATTGCAACCATCCCCATCCTACCATCATGTTGCAGGTGTGCCGATGGTCACACAGAAGGAGCTACCTTTTATGTTCACACAGGTTTTGTGTGGCATATAGCAGTGCGTATTGTGCGCGCTGCTATACGCTTCATAGGGATGTGCTGGCCAGTGCATATCTCTGAAGCTCTCACTGACTTCAATTATAACTCTAAAATGAGAGCTACGAATTACCGTAATGTCGGTCCATACTTCGGACATATTGAAGCGCAATAACCGAAGTATGGACTGAGAATACGGCATGTGAACATGCCCTAATTTTTTTCTATATCTAAATGAAGGACGCCACAGTGGAAACCCAACAAATTGTAATCAATAGGGTCAGTCGTCCGCTGTGGGCATCCACTGTAAAACGGATCCTTAGGTGCCCATTTTTACCTCTGCATCAGAGGTTCTGAAAAGAACCTCAGACATAGATGTGAACCAGGGCTAAATGCTGCAGAAATAGGTACTGTTCTCATATAAATCCTGCAATCTTGCAGCTCGTCTCTGGACACTCTATGCTTCTCTGAAAATCACCATTTTGCAGTCACTAAGTCTCAGGGGTGAAGAAGTGAGTGAGGGAACGTGCACAGAGGCAATGTAGCTCATACCACAAAGTTATAATACCTGTACTCCTCCCCCACATTAACCCCTACCCCTGGTACAGTCACTGGTCAGTCTGCAGCAGCACAGTGACTGTTCATTGCTAGCTGCCTGTGGATGTATTCCTCACCCTCATTCCCCTTCTGTACGTCTTGTACCTGGGACAGTGAGCAGAAGAGCAGTAAGACTTTTTTGCAGGCTGGGAATGTAGTGTTCTC
Organism: Phyllomedusa bahiana; assembly: GCA_025379985.1. Classification (NCBI taxonomy): domain Eukaryota; kingdom Metazoa; phylum Chordata; class Amphibia; order Anura; family Hylidae; genus Phyllomedusa; species Phyllomedusa bahiana. The sequence goes on along the minus strand of JAODAL010087213.1, from coordinate 4,573 downwards.
CCTCCCTCCCGTTCCGTCCCCAGTTCTTCTTTCAGTGTCTGTGCCGGCAGGGGAGGAGAGGAGCCCGTACTGAGCAGGAGCTGTGACACTGTTAATTGCAGCTCCCCGTCCTCTCTGTCCCCGTTCTTTACGTAAGCCTTAGGCTATGTTCACACGGCTTAAACTGGGACGTATTTCGGCCCGTATTTCGTGCCATACTGCGCTAAATACGAGGCGAGATACGTCCCAGTCATTACGGTAATCCAAAGTTCTCATAGAGAACTATGGATTATGCCTCCTCTCCTTGCTTGGACAATACGCCGTGGGGGGAAATAAGTGACATGTCAATTACTAGCGGCGAATACGCGCCGCTAGTAATGAATGTCTATGGGGCCAGCGGGCTGCCCCCCCCTGCATCGCGGAAGTCGGCGCGAGCCCCCGTAGTTCCGGCGTAATTGCGGGGCGTAATTATGCCCCACAATTATGCCGTGTGAACCCTAACTTAGTGTTTGTGAGTGGGACTCAGTGATGAATTGCAGCACCTTATCACAGGGCCCACCGGCAGTGAACATTAGTTACATTCACTGCTGGCAGGGCCCAGCGACAGACCTACCAGGCTAGCAGACAAAGTTGCAGGTGATACGGGCCCCCTAAGGAGGCGGGCCCTGTAGCACCTGCTACATCTGCTACCCTGGTAGTTCCGTCCCTGATGGTGGTCTGGACCGGATGAAGAAGAAAAGGGAAATTAAATGAATCCAGTCCATGTAGACATCACCTGTGTATCATTGGAAGTAATTGCACTTTAATCACTTATAAGCCTGCAGAGTAAATGTGTACAACTGGTCTCTAACCCTATATGGTCAGAGTATGGCGGGAAGATTAGCAGCAGTGGTAGTACTATCATGGTTTATATTCAGGGACAGTATGGCGGTACCATGGCGGTGGTCCTGATGTGCTAGCATTATTCAGTCACTATGTGGTGCGGATATGGGGTTTATGTTGTGGTGGTATTATTCAATCACTATGTGGTGGTGATATGTGGTCATGATATGGTGATATTATTTGATCTTTTTAAAGTGATATCATTGATAATATTGTTCTTGGTTTTGTCAGTAACAGTTATGGTGATAATATTTGCTCCCGTACAGCCATATTATGTAGTAACTGTGTGACCATTATTTAGAGGTGTCATCCATAGAAAATTGTCTTTATAGCTAACTGTATGTACTTTTGCATATAAAAAATTTCATAACTTTACATAAATACATTCTAATGCCATTAGTGATGACATTGTTTTGTTGGCACAGTTGTATTTTTTTCCTATTTTCCCCCAAGGAGCGTTCCTCAGGTAATGGTGAGGGATTTTAATTTTCTGGGGGAAGGAGAGGGGCGCTATTTTGCCTTACTTGCCTAAGGCAAAAAAATTATGTCAATAGAACAGCATGTGACTGCTGAGGCCCGTGATTGATTGGATGGAAACAAAGAACGAAGAGACTTCCAGAGCTCTATTACATAAAAAGACTTCTGTTTTTTATTTTTTTGGAGGAGGTAGAACACCCTTTTTTTTTAGCGGAAGACCCTAATCTACAATATTCATGTGCACTGATGGATTGGAAAATCCTTTGAGTGAAAACCTGTCAGGTGAATTTGAAACTGTACTAGAGCAGATTGCATGTTTCGTCAATGACTTCCGGGCCGCTTTCCGTCAGTCTGGAGTGCTGGCAGTTCTTTTCATCTGTATAGGATTCTTCTGGAAGTGCATACCCTTAAAAGGTATTGCGGTGCAGAGGGGCGAGAGCTCCCTGCCCGCGGAGTACTCCATGGGTCGAAAGCAGACTTGCAGCCCACTGGAGTTTTACGGTACAGGCGTCGCGAGAATATCATTAGACTGTTCACACAACATGATGATGCACACCAACTGTGCCGGGACACAGAGCAGCGAGTGCCTCATCAGGGGAACAGGAAGAGGGAAGTATTATTATTATTGTTTTTTAATCGGAGCCTATACACCTACCTACATTTCCCAGGGAGCCCTTTATACCTAGGGGGGGGACATATATATCTGCCTGCATCCAGGAGGGCCCCTCCATACCTTTCTTGGGGATGTATATAACTGCCTACATCCTGGAGGGCCCTATATACCTACTGGGGGGATATATATATACCTGTCTGCAACCTAGAGGGCCCTATATACCTATTGGGGGAGATATATACCTGTCTGCATCATGGAAGGCCCTGTATGCCTACTGCAAGGGACAGATATACCAACTGGGATGACATATATCCTGCATCCTGGAGTGCCCTATGTACCTATAACCTACTGGGTGGGGGGGACATATATACCTATTTACATACTGGGAGACCCTATATAACTACCAACTTATTGAGGGGACATATAAATTTCCCACCTACCTTGATTGGGGCCTATATAGGAATTTATGGGTGACTCCCATCCACAAAGCAGACATCTGACTTAACTATCATAGGAAAACGGGCCACCAAGCTTTTTTTTCTGTTTTCTGTCATGCTCCATGCTACGGTCCTTGCAGACATGGCTGTGTCTCTGCTGTATCCCCAGTCTCCTGCACCTGCTGCTGCGGTCCTGTCTTCATTCAGGCTGCGGTCCCTGCTGTGTCCCATGCTTCTGTGGACTCACCTGGCCACATTCCTGTCTGTGTCTGCACGTGGTCCCTAGGGGTGCACGTGTCCACTGGTCTGGAATTAAAGGGACAGTGTCTCAATTACCTGTCCAAGAACCTACGACCTCCTGGAATATAAGGAACTTCCTGCCTCTGTTCCTGGTCAGTTCATTAATTTCCATCTGAGCTGCTGACCACTGCTGCTGGTTACTCCTGTTCTTGAATTAATCCCTGAGTTACCTGAATATGTACTCCTTCTATTCCTGCCGTTGCACCAGTCTATTAGTGGCTGTGTGCGTTACTTTCTGCTGTTTCCTGACATTGTACCAGTCCGTTACCTGCCTGGGACCTGTCACCTGTGTCAGCACCCGGTGTCCTTTTTCTGCACTTCGGCTGTCACCACAAGTAGCTTACCATCTACACTCACGGATCCACAATACCCCGTGTTCCACGGTTTCGGTTCCAACCGACTCTAAGATACCTGACACCTGTTCTCACATTCCCTCATAGCTCTGTGTGTTATTAGGTTGATTCCCAAGGAGCAGGAGCAGTCATGAAGAAGATTTTACAAGAAAAGCGAAACCGCTTCATTCAGCTCAGCGATAGTGGTCTCTTGGTCAAGAAAATTGCCAAACTGCATCATGTGAGGCCATGACAGCTGGAAGAGTATGAAATGAAGTCCATCCATTCATTCATTCAAAAGCCAAGAGGTGGACGTCCAGGGGAAATATCAGAGTCTACAATTCGGCTCATCACAAGGTCTATCACTTCTGGCATGACAGATACGGCAGTGGAAGTGGCTCGTATGCTTTGTAAGAGTGAGATCACAGACGTCCACGCAAGCACCGGGCAACACGCATTACACAGGTCTGGAATGATGGCCTGAAAAAAAGGTGAAGATGCTGTGACTTCAGTTTCATAATAAGAAGCATTGGCTCAAGTTTACAAAAAAGTATGACAAGTGGACATTAGATGTTTGGAAACGTGTAATGTGGAGAGATGAGATAAAAGACAATTGACTGGGCTTTAAAAGGTTGCAAAAGGTTCTGGAAGAATCAAGGGAAAAGGGGGCTAAAGGAACGAGAAATTGAGGTAACTGTTAAGTTCAGTGGAGGAAGCCTGATGATATAGGGTTTGTTTCACAGCCAAAGGCATTGGATACTTGACCAGGATTGATGGTGATCTCAATGCTGAGCTATACGTGAGTGTCCTACAAGATGAGTTACTTCATACACTCGAGTACTATAGGTATGAAAAGGATGACATAGTGTTCCAGTAAAGCAATGACCCGAAGCATATGTCAATATTGGCGAAGAAATGGTTCAATAAGAATGTAGAGTTTCTGTATTGGCCTCCACATTCCCCAGACCTCAACCCAATCAAAAGCGTGTGGGTAGAGTTGCAGAAAAAGCTGTATTCTTACCCAAGTGAGTCAACCAGCATGCACCAACATTGGGAAGAGACCTGTGATCAGAGTTTGGTTGAGACATGCATCAATCTGACCAAGAGGATTCAGGCAGTGTTGAAAGCCAAAGATGGATTTACAAAATAATAACAAAAGAATAAAAATTAAAGTCTAGTTTTTTAGGAGCTAAAACAATAACATTGCAGTTTTACCTGACAAGAATCTGGATAACTATGCAGATGCTAAATAATTGCAAGTCAAATTGATATATGAGATAGCCAAGATGATTGTCTATAAAATGATGGGAGCCTCATGTTCAAAGCTGTAGTGGATGGTGAGATATGGAGCCTGAAAGTCAAAAGTTCAAAACATTGTTATCCTTTTGCTTGGCCCTGTATATTTGCTCCATGTATAGGATTATTACTTGGTAACTAATATTATTAATAAGGTATTACACTATTATACATCAGCACATTTGAAAAAAGATTTAATTGTATTATAAGTGTACTTCTGAGGTGATGGACAGGATTTATTTGGAATAGCAGATAAT
>JAODAL010087212.1:0-10002 GCA_025379985.1 Phyllomedusa bahiana | reverse complement strand
TATGTGGCCGCTTTAGGGTTTTCAGCTAAACCCTTTTTTAAGGGTCAATACTTCAGTACGGGTTTAGGGGTTTTACACGGGCCCCTTTTATGGGGTCACAGTCCCCATCTTATTGGGGGGATAAAAAGGCATTTTAAGGGTCCTTTTTGGGCTTTCTGAATTTTCCTTTTTTAAAACAGTGATCTTTATAGGTCACATCGGGGAAATATGGGGAAAGTTTAAGCTGCCCTTTTTAAAGGGCACAATCTTTTCTTAATGGGGGCTGTTGATCAAATTTTTTCCATGTCTTGAAACATTATTTTGTTATTGTGAAATTAAGGGGGGAAAGGGTTACGGTAAATTTTGGGGATGATTATTTTCCAGCATGATTTTCTCACCCATTACTTTGATTACATATCTGTAGCATGACGGCTCATGTAACATTAACTGTTCTCTGCTTCATCTGAAGGTGATAAACCATCTGCAAGTGATTTGACAAAGACCTATAGTGATTTTAAGAGTAAGAGCGTCAATGCCTATGTGGCCACAATCATCAACAAAACTTCCCAAGGCAGTGTGCCTTTTAAAAAACCAGTGACCATGGGGAGAAACATATGGACCACCTTATAAAAAGGGGATCCCTGAATCCTGGATCATCCTATTGGTAAATACCTTCTGCTTTATTTGGATGATTTTTTCCCCGGGGCTTAAAGGTTTTTCCCGGGATTTTGTGGCTTCCCCTTTTGGGAAAAGACCATCAATAGGAGATCGGGCAACGCATCCATCAGCTGATTAAGGGGGTTGCAAGAATCCAGCAAGTGCCACATCCCTTTTATTTTTTACCAGGCACCATATATTCTGTAATAGCTGTGCCTGGTATTTCAGCTCAATCCTAATCATTTGAATAGGGCCGAGAAAGGGTGCGTCCATTGAAAGGGGGCATCATACTCTTTATTTTGACGGTTTCCCAGCAGTTTTAAGTCAAAAACGAGTCACATCCAAAACCACATGGATGTTGAGACACATTTACACGGTTCTTTGGCCATCCCCCTTGACCTCAGTAGTAAAAACTTCCCAAAAGAATACGACAGAATAACAAAATGTTCGAAGTTTTTTTTTTCCCCTCTTAAAAACCGACCAACGAAAATAGCTTTTTATGAAAACTACAGAGTTTAGGTCAATGGGGATGATTGACTTTTGGTATTAGATGAGTATTTCATGTTTTATATTCGACTTAAATTGCTCGTCGAGGTTGACGGAGCCTAAAGGGACGCGGCCACACAGCGTTTGTCGACACAGATTTCAGGGCCTATCCTCCACCAAAAAGTCAAAAATAGTAATGCACCTCTCATTGATTACCAATGTAATATCGCGTCATTGTTCAGACTTATTGTAAGCGCCGACCAAAGAAATTGACTTGTCAAGGTTTTTGAGGCGGTTTCATTCGCCACCCATTACTGTGTTAGGAGGAGGAAGAAAAATCTGCTTTGGAAGTTTCAGCATCGTTTCCTCGTTTGTCCGGTGTTCACACGGCATTATTCAAGCCGTAATTGCGGGACGGATCCCGCCCGCAATAAGGCTTGAATAAGGGGCGGGGCCGGGGAGGGGGCGTGGCCGTGGCGGCGGCGCTGCTCGCCAGCCCCATAGACTTGCAATATCCACGGCGCGTATTGCTCCTCGGATAATGTGCATGTAACTTTCCCCCGCCGGCGGTATTCGGACGAGCGGAAGGAGCAGGAATCCACTTTCTCTTTGAGAACTGTGGATTACCGTAATGACTGCGACGGTTGGAGCCGTACTGCAGCGCAAATCGGCGCGCAGTCGGCTCCAATCCTCGCCCAACTAAGCCGTGTGACATGCAGCTTTACAAGAATGGGATTAGATATGAGATAGATAGATATGGGATAGATAGATAAGATAGATAGTGTGACAACTCACAAGTCTTTCGGACCCATTTGGACGTCCTGGGGGTATTTTGCTCACGGGATTGCCGCTTTGGTAGCGAATGGCAACACCGACACAGGCTTCTTTCTGGCTTCAGCCTGTTTTATTCATGCAAGGGTTAAACATACAGCCTTATACCAAAACGTACAAAACAAAACCCTGGCTGTCCAGCCACTAACTAAACATATATTGTGTGACCTCTCTATCCGTGGCCTGGACTGGGCTTCCTGTTCCACCAGCACTCACGTCACAAGCCTTCAACTGGTTCCTGGCTTCTCTCAAGCCAATGGGCGGAGAGCTTCCCTCCAGCTCTGTTGCTCAAATTCCCGGTAACAGCACGCCCTCCGTGACCGATCACTTGGAGAGACAGGCTTTTTATAGCCAACCAGAGACTGGCCAAAAAACCAGACATGGAAACCTGGTAGAACCTGGGACGCACGAGGAGAACAGCCACCCACCCATCTGCAGCTGTTCCGGGGAAGGCCAACCCATTATGGCTGGATATAGCCATGCTATATAACAGCGTCAGCAATCTAGTGTTGGTGACAGATAATTAATTGGCTCCCCTCACCAAGCCCAGGCTCTTGGTGGCACGTTCTACAGGACGGCTCCCCTTAGTGGCAAAGAAGGAACTACTGTTGTCACTTTGTCACAATCCCTCCCCGTAGGCTTTCTCACATGCACACAGGCTCCCTCCGGGGTCAAAGCTTCCTATTTTGGGCAACGTTTTCCCTACAACTTCAGGGGCAGATGATAACACTTTCCATGCACAGCTCGCTGGGGGCGCACACCATGCACTACTCCCCCAATGAGGCAACTGACAGGTCATAGCCACTTACAACCAGTGGCATAACAATGCACACTCTGCAACATGTCACCACCCTTCAGCCCGTATGCCGACATTCACAAGGGCTATCCTGACAACCTCACCAGAGGCAGTTGTAATGACATCACCCCTCTCAGGGTCACTATCCACTATGGCAGGCTAGAGGCGACCCCTAAGCCCAACCTGCTACCTCTTTGACTGCAGGATTAACCATGAGACACAACTCTCTTAATCCCCGGTCTCTGGCTCACTGGGACCATCTCCAATGGACCCTGAAGCTTATTCTCTTGGCTACTTAGCTGTCACCTGCTTTATCTCAGGGACAACGTCTGCTGCAACTAGGACTCACTGAAGCCCCCATAACAAGCATGCTAGTTATTTTCAGGGGTTCCCACTACCAACCTCAACACCTTACGTCGGTTTTACCCAATCAGGATGGGAGACAAGCGGCCTCTCCTAAACGCTGTTCAGACATTACTGCACGGGCCCCCTTCATTAATGTCTGGTGCCCCCCCCCCCCCCCAGGTGTGGGCCTGCCTGGGGGTGACATATACCCCTGTGCACACGTCTCATTGGCTCTTTCTAGCCAGCGGCTCTTCTGCTAGCAACGTTGTGGGATGTTTCTGCACATCCCCTGTCACTGTCTTAGGGTGATATTTACTCAACCTCTTTTCCCTCCTCTGGAGGATCATACTCTCACCTGCACCTCACTGGCGCCTGAGCAGACCCTCTTTTTTTCTGGGTATAGCAGTTCACTTACCATCACTGGGGGGGGGGGCAAATTTTCCCCTTATGTCCACTGCCTGTAAAAGCTACTGAAAATAACAGCAAGCCTTGGAGAAAGTTACTTAATGCACTACAGGTCAGCATGACCATTCTCATCCCTGGCAGTGTCACAATCTGGTACTTTTTTTTCATAGATCCATTCTCTGTAAATACACTGATCAGGGCTGTACCCAAAAATCTGCCTGGCCACACGCTTTTCATTGCACAAGTTTTTTCATCATTTCTCCTCTGCAATAATCAGCATCATCTTACACTGAGGGCACTGACACATTGTCGTGTCAATTCCCACACTGAAACAGGACTCTTCACAGAATGGTTTTTCCCATGGTCATAACCACCCACACTTCATACTCTAATCTCATACATGGGTAGAGAGACCTCACTACACAGCCAGCAGAGCAAATCACCTTCCGAGTTGCGTTTCTCTTTCAGGCAACACACGTGCAGGGTTCCCATTAACCAGGCAAAAAACATCTCTCTGGACCAACAAGAGCAGAACATAACTGCTGGCTATCCTTCACACTGGGATACATTACCTGCGTCTTGCAGGATACTACCAGGTACACATTATTGCAGGGGAGTTACTGGTAGACACCTTTATGAACTGGTTCCCCAGACAATCACACCCCACTGTAGCAGCACTCATATTCCCCGGTTCCCACAAAACAGGAGATGCAGAGGACACCCATGTGCTAGGGAGCAACCACATTAGCTCCACCTGAGCCTCGTCAGCGGTCCCTAACCCATTATCCGTATGGTCATCCACCACAAAACACCACATCCCTCTGCAATACTCCCAGTACTGTTAAACCCCATCCTACTAGGGGAAGACCTGAGTGCTATATGCTACTGCTGTTTGCTGCAGCTTGTACACACAGGGACACAGTACTGGAGCCATCTCTGTGACCCAGCCTCCCCTCCCTGCTAAAGCTGTGTGACGTTATGGATCCACACGGCAGGTTAGCTATATTCCTGGCATTTTCAACTGACACATTGCATATAGGTCTCATAAGCACATTAAGTCATCTGACTATGCATGTCCACTTGCTCTCAAGGACTCTTCTGGATTGTCAGCATAATTTCAGGCCCCTGTTTAGAACAGCCAGTTCCTCATACAGTTCTTGTGCATGAACTCAAAGTCCCACCACTGGTAACCACGACCTGCATCCTGGACTGATAGACAGTCTCAAAACCCGTTTCATACATAACAGGAACAGTCTTACCGGGTATGTTGTCTGGAGTTCAGTCTGGTGCTCTCCTGATCACTGTCTTGTCTAGCCACATGGTGGGCTGACATCCACCCTGGAGATCCCAGGCTTGTAAAGCTGCATCCTCTCTGCCTACTTCTGAGGGAGGACAATCAGGTGCACAACTCTCTGCTTCTGTAGGCACCTCCACACGGCTCCCTACTGCTGGGACAGTGGTTAGAAGGCTCCTGCTGATGACCATGGTTGCCCATGGCAATGGGCAGCACATATTCATCAGTAACTCCGTGTCTCCTGAAGTGGACCCTTTGGTGGACGACACGGCCTCTGGTCACAGGACCTACCCCGCCAAGCAGTCGTCAGGTGGTTGCCCGTAGCAAGGCTTTCCCCACTTTGGCTTTGCATCCTCCTGCACTCACACAGTCATTGTTAACCCCTAGGACTGGCGAAATTTCCCGTCTTCAGTCTGGGCATAGTCTCTGTGTCTTGCACAGACAAATCACAGTACACCCTTCTGGGTCTGCAAGTTAGATAGGCGCCAGGACATCTGCCCACTGCTTCTGGTGGTATCCTCTCGCTGACAGCTACCCGCTCAAACAGGCTTCAAGGAGACTTCCACGTCTTCCCTGCTGCCATCTTCCACATGCCCTGCCGCTCAGACTTCGGTGGCCTCAAGTCCTCCTCTGCAGAACCTCATTTGTGAACAGCCTCTCTCCCGGTCTTAGCAGTTCTCTGGAGCCTTTAATGGTCTTTCTCGCTGGTCAAGCCTCAATGCTCTGCGGGTTTCTGATTTCTCCTCTTGCATTGGTGGCAGTCAGCTGTTCAGACTCCTTCATAGACTGCAAAACATGCTTGGCAAAGGGTTCCTCCATGGCCAAACAAAAATTTACACACAACGTCTTTCTCTACTGAACACTCAGGTCTCTTTTATCAGCAACCAATTTTAGGCTTCTGGCCCTTTTAATCTCGCTGTGGCCAAGACTTCACTTGCACCACTTCAGGTACAACTTCGTGCCAAAAATGCGGGCAACTTAGTGCCAAGGACTGCCCCGCATCTCCACCAATTGTGGACAACTCACCAGTCTCTCGGAACGCCATCCTTGGACCGTCTCCTGGGGGTACTTTTGCTCCGGGATTGCGCTTTGGTAGCGAAATGGCACACCGACACAGGCTTCGTTTGAGCTTCACAGCCTGTTTTATATCATGCACTGGTTTAAACATACAGCGTTTTTATACCAAAAAGTAAAACCAACCCTGGTGTCCAGCCACTAAACTAAAAAATATTGTGTTACCTTCTATCCGTGGCCTGGACTAGCTTCCAGTACCACCCAGCAATACGTCCAGCCTCCATGGTTCCTGGCTTCTCTCAAGCCACTGGGCAAGAGCTTCCTCCAGCTCTGTTGCTCCAAATTCTGGTAGAGGCCACGCCCCGATCACTTGGAGAGACAGGCTTTTTATAGCCAAACCAGAGACTGGCAAAAAACCAGACATGGAACCGAGACCTGGGACGCTGGGAATCAGCCACCCACCCATCTGCAGCTGTTCCGGGGAAGCCAACCCATAATGGCTGGATTATCAGCCATGCTGATATACAGCTGTCAGCAACCTAGTGTTGCTGGGGGGGGAAACAAAAAGATAATAATTGGCTCCCCCCAACCAAGCCCAGGCTCTTGGTGGCACGTCTCTACCAGGACGGCTGGCTCACCTTAGTTGGCAAAGACAGGGAAACTACCTGTTGTCACTTTGTCACAATAGATAGAAGATAGATAGATAGATAGATAGATAGATAGATAGATAGATATAGATAGATATGGGATAGATAGATAGTAGATAGGATAGATAGATAGATAGATAGATAGTTGTATAGACAGAGTAGATAGATAAGGGATAGATAGATAGACAGATAGATAGATAGATAATAATAATAGAGCGTAAACTTCTGAGCCCAAGGCCATGCTTCCTATTTATACCATATTCCCTGGTGAGTAAGGCGCCCGAAAAGTGACGAGTTTTTTTAACATCGCACTCAATGATCATATGATTTTACCATATTTGCGGGGTGTACTTTGTTGCAATTCCATGCCAAGTATGCCCCACAAACACTTAGTGCATCTCAAAAAATTGATATCCTGAAAAGTAATTGATAATCAATAATTTAAAGTCAAAAGAGAAACCCAGATATGTGTATAGGACTCATTACAGCATGAATTACAGGTTTATATATATAGAAAACATTTGGAGGCCTTATAACAAATAAAAACTATTGTACAATTATATTACTATTATTTCATCGTCCTCGTATGTATTAAAATTATAGTTATAAATCATCACATAATCATCATTAATAAAATACTAATAACAAACAACAAATTTCCCCCCCCCCCTGGGGTGTCTCGCGGGGCCCCCCCCCCCGCCCCCCCCCCCCCACCCCCCCCCCCCCCTTGCTGTAAATAAATCCATGCTTGCCAAAAAAAAGTGTGTGCACAACGAGTGGACGTTACATAGGAAACAATGAGAGAAGGATTGCAGACAGATTGCTGATTCTGAGCCAAAATCAGCCGTGTGAACGAAGGCAATGTTCACACGAATGATTCACGCCGTTATTGCGGGACGGATTTCGCCCGCAATTACGGCGTGTGTACGGCGCATATCCCACAGGGCATATCCCACAGGGATAATGTGCATGTCACAGAAGACAGAATCCATAGTTCTCTATGAGAACTATGGATTACCGTAATGCCTGGCATGGATTTCAGCCGGATTGCAGTGCAGTACGGCGCACAATACGTCTGAAATCCGTCCCGACATAAGCCGTGTGAACATCACCTTACTCCTACATGACCTATTGAAGCACCGGCCGGCCTGCTGACTAGCGCGCATGCTCAGTAGTTAATTATCTGCTGGGCATGCACACTAGTCAGGAAGAGGGCGCTTCTGTAGTGTAGCCACCCACTGTCCTCCTCAAAGCTGTCTACTACTACTGTGTGCCATTTCCTTCAGGGAGGGCGAGGGACAACCACAACATAGAAGCGCGGGCAAGCCTGCTAACTAACGCACATTTGCAGTAGTTAATTAGTTGTGCGCATGCGCGCTAGTCAGGAAGATGGTGGTTCTGTAGTGTAGCCACAAACTGACAAATAATGTGTACTACTTTGTAAAATGTGACATTTTGTGCGCGGAGGGCGGTGGGTGGCTACACTATAGAAGTGTCGGCTGCCCTGCTTACTAGTATGCACAGTGGTTAAAGGGGTTTTGCCACGAAGTGACTAACTTACCTGTTATCTGCTCAGAACAGAAGATAAACAAATCATGCTTTGTCATGAACTGCTGCAGGGCGGATAGAGAGGGGGCCCGAGCAGAGCGAGTAAGCAAGGGAGCATCTGCAATGTTTAGTAAGATAATTACATTACAACTAGTGGATTCTCTATACAGCAGAAAGCCTCATAGACTGCACGTTTCTCCCCAGCCCCTTGCAAGCTCCTTTATGTTCCCTGTCATCATATAAGAAGTGCAAACACGCAAGCGCTGCCAGATCAGCTCCCTGTCAGCTCCTGGTCATGTCTAATGTAAACTTTTAAGTAACTAAGGGCATGTAAGGAAGGCTGTAGCTCTCACAGGCTTCCCTTTTTGTAATCACATATATTTAGAAAAGTGATTAAATACCCATTTTGGAGGATTCCACGTCAATATTGCATCGTGGCAAAACCCCTTTAATTATCTGCGAGGCAGGTGCCCTAGACAGGAAACCAGTGCTTTTGTAGTGTTTGTAAGGGTATGTTCACACAGCATGTTTTTAGTCCATACTTTGGGGCGTTATTGCGTTGCAATATGCCCCGGTGAGAGCTATGATTACCCTCCGTCTTCCTCAACATGTACGGCGCACCGGGAGAAAGAAGTGACATGTCCCTGCGCTTACACGTTGGGGATAAGGAAAGTGAATGGGGTCGCCCCCCAGCGCTTTAGAAGTACGCCCTGGCCAGGGCATACTTCTAAAACACTCGGCGTCTTGCAGCGCGCCCAGGTACATGCTGCAAGACGCCATGTAAACATATCTTAAGGTTCACACAGCGTTTTCTAATATGTTTTTATCCAGAAAACATATTGAAAAGCGCTGCGTAAAATGTATCCAAACACGTACCTAAAGTGTGCCCTATAGTTTTAAATAGGGCGTCTGCTGCGTAAAACGGAACAAGAATTGTCATGTCAATTCTTTTCTCAGGTCCATTAAACGCATTTAAAAGACGTATGTAAAACACGTACTGCTAAACGCGTTTTACATTGAAATCAATGTAAATCACAAGGAGCATTGTTAGATCTGTTTTTGGGTCCAAAAAAAACGTACCCAAACACGTATCTAATAAACGCCGTGTGAACATACCCTACGAGTGAGGGGTGAACGTCATCACTTTCAGCCATAGCACTGTAAGTAAATAACAATAATATAAAACACATATAAAGTGCAGTTATATTGTTTTTGCTATAATTAGTTTATTAAATATGAAAAATGACTCAGACAAACCCTTTAAGAAACACTGAGTAACAAGGGCTTTTTTATTTTGGAAAAAAATGTAAACCTAAAGATGAATTACCCTTCAGATTCATGTAACGTTTTGGGTTGATTTTTTGAAACCTCTTTTTAGGGTCGGCATTGTAGGGTTTTTCTCGCTTATACGGGACTCGATGGGGTGATTTTGCCAGCCTCATCTTTATATTCATCTAAAGACTATTTTGGGCCTATACCCCACCCAGTTTAAGAGGTAATGAAATTGTAGCGGTAATTGGTGAACTACCTTTGGGCGTCGGGTTACTTCCAAAAATAAAAAATTACCAAAATCCTTCTCCCCTGCTGTCGTATTTTGACATCCTCTCCATGCCCCCTTTTAAAATTAGGCAAAGGAAAATAAAGATTTTTACCAAAATACATTGCGTTCTGATTTTGTTTGTTTTTAAAAAGGTAGAGGAGATTTTATCTTTGGGTTGTTTAACAAGTTCCCCCGATTACTATCCCCTTCTGCTCTTTTTTTCTCGTTTCCCTTCCAATCATGGTGGCGAGGAGCTTGTTTAAACCCTTTTTATTACAAACTTTTAACCCCGTAGCTTTAGTTTAATCATTTTATTTTTTAAAATTTAGGGGCAGAAAATGTCCAAAAAAGAGTTTTTAGCATTTGGAAATTGTTTTTTTACAGTGTTCACTGTTTAAAAGGGTACATAATCAGTGCCACCCTTCTAATAAATTGACTTTTTCTGATGTGGGAAAAAAAT
>JAODAL010087211.1:0-10003 GCA_025379985.1 Phyllomedusa bahiana | reverse complement strand
AGGGGCGTGTATTGAGAATAGGTAGATGGCGTGTATTAGAGGGGACTGTGGATGGCAGTGTTTTAGAGGGGACTGTTTTTGGCAGTGTATTAGAGAATACTGTAGATGGCAGTGTATTAGAGGAGACTGTAGATGTCACTGTATTGTCCCATTCACAATAGTTAAAAGCCTCCCATACGCCATTATCAGATGCAGTACAGAACGCCCGCGGCACTTTGTAATGCGCCTGATTTCGGGAGGCGTGTTGGAGCCGGGGCGCACTAGAACCGTACTAATCTACACATTTATAGCTTCAGTGCTGCAAATCCAGGCGCTTTACTGCTGGAAGAGGTAGAGCACTTTACAAAGGGTTTAACTGAGTCTGAAATGTCGTCTTAGTGCTAGAATGTGCCTGATTTATGACCCGCAGTAGAACAGGTTCATAAATCAGGCGCATTCTACACTAATATTATGCCCATGAAAATTGGCGTTTAAATGCCAAAATTCATACATGTTGTCCTTTGTGTTCAACTTTAAATAGAGATTAATTTTTTAACGAACTTTGCACAAACAAAAGTAAAAATGAGCATGAAACACTTTGTAATAGAACTTATTAAAAATTAAGTTATATTAAACAAATTATGTATAAATATTATATATACACACACGCATTGTATGACTCATGTAATGTTACATCCAGAACACCTTAAAGGGGTTGTCTCGCTACAAAGAATAGCTTTCAAATTGTAGGGAACACAAAATAAAGACATTTTCCAAATATATTGCATTGTTCCTCTGTTTTCCAAAAGAGATACAAGTGAATTTATTACCTCTGTGGCTTTTCAGTTCCTCAGAAAACGACCTGTAAACAAATCTCCTGGGGCTGTTTGTTCAATGAGATAACAGAGAGTTTAGTCATCACAAGGTAGGCAGTGTCAGTAGTGTCTGTGCTGCCCGACAGTAAAAAGCTTGATTTATCTAAATAAACAGCTCCCGTAATTAGGGCTTTTGTTTTGGGGATCGATAAGAAGTCCTGCAAGTAGTTTGAGAAGTAATTCTATCTAATTAGCATCTGAAAGCACAATTTAGTGTACAAGCAGGAGCTTATGCAAATTAGTCTGAACCAGGAAGTGACAGAGAATTTCTTTCATGCATTCTTTGAAACCCTGTGGGGAGACAACTCCTTTAAACCTTATATGGTCGTGGTCCTTGGCCTCAGAAAAAAGAATTGAAGGGTTTTCTCACCACAATGATTAGCTTTTAACATGTATTGGAAGGTAAATGGGAGACTATTACCAAATACATTGCTGTTCTGATTTTGCTTCATTCAGGAGATAAAGAACATTTTATCTATTCTTAGTGTACACAAGTTTCTCTGGTTACCAACCACCTCTATGTGCTCTTTCTTTAATCTTCTTGCTTCAAGCTGCTCTCTGTGTACACAAGTATATATGAAAAATAGATATGAGAGATGGATGGATGGATAGATAGATGAATATGAGATAGATATAGATAGATAGATAGATAGATATGAGAGAGATAGATAGATATGAGAGAGAGAGAGATAGATAGATAGATAGATAGATAGATAGATAGATATGAGATAGATAGATATGAGGTAGATAGATATGAGATAGATAGATATGAGATAGATAGATAGATAGATAGATAGATAGATATGAGATAGATATGAGATAGATAGATAGATATGAGATAGATAGATAGATAGATAGATAGATAGATAGATAGATGGATATGAGATAGATAGATATATTGTTTTGAGATAGATATGAGAGATAGATATGAGATAGATAGATATGAGAGAGATAGATATGAGATAGATAGATAGATAGATAGATATGAGATAGATAGACAGATGGATATGAGATAGATACATACATAGATACATAGAGAGATAGATAGATGATGTTAGATAGATAGATATTAGAGATAGATAGATATATAGATATTTAGATAGATTTGAGATAGATATATAGATATGAGAGAGAGATAGATAGATAGATAGATAGATAGATAGATAGATAGATTGATATGAGATAGATAGATATGAGGTAGATAGATATGAGATAGATAGATAGATATGAGATGGATAGATAGATATGAGATAGATATGAGATAGATAGATAGATATGAGATAGATAGATAGATAGATAGATAGATAGATAGATAGATATGAGATAGATAGATAGATAGATAGATATGAGATAGATATGAGAGATAGATATGAGATAGATAGATATGAGAGAGATAGATATGAGATAGATAGATAGATAGATAGATAGATAGATAGATAGATAGATAGATAGATATGAGATAGATACATACATAGATACATAGAGAGATAGATAGATGATGTTAGATAGATAGATATAGATGATATAGATAGATAGATAGATAGATAGATAGATAGATAGATAGATAGATAGATAGATGTTAAATAGAGGATAGATATAGAATAGATAGATATGAGATAGATAGATAGATAGATAGATAGATATTAAATAGATAGATAGATATGAGATATATAGATAGATAGATAGATAGATATGAGATAGATAGATAGATAGATAGATAGATATGAGATAGATAGATAGATGATAGATAGATAGATAGATATGAGATAGATAGATAGATATGAGATAGATAGATAGATAGATGATAGATAGATATGAGATAGATAGATAGATAGATATGGGATAGATAGATAAATGATTAAATAGAGGATAGATAGATAGATAGATAGATAGATAAATGATGTTAGAGGATAGATAGATAGATAGATAGATAGATAGATAGATAGATAGATAGATAGAAAGTAGCCTCATAAGCGCTGTCAATGTACTATGCTGTGTTATAATGTACCATCTCCTAACTACTCTGTAGGTTATTATTTACATCATTTTACATTATTTACATCAGCCACTTTGAACTGTTCCCCGCTCTCATATCTTATATGATACAGCTGTAGCAGTAATAAACATACATTGGAGACCAGAAAACCCAATCTGTTGCTGAAAAACAAAAACTACAACTCCCAGCATTCCCTGCGCTCCGCAGGTTGGGACCCTGCCCTATAACGACCACTAGATGCCGCTCTCCGCAAACCATTCATACAGACGCCGCATCGGTGAGGCAGAAGCGTTCGATGGGGCGTGGTTATGTAAATCAGGTCCGGGGGCGCGTTTAATGAGGTATCAAATCATAATAGACTGGATAATTATACCTCCCAGGTTTGTTATGACTTATAATACTATGATGTGATAACCGTGTGTTGGGGGCGGTGACCGGACGTCGCTCTCGTGTCTCTCGCTGCACAGAAGCCGCGCGGCAGATGCGGGGGGCGGGGACTATTTAAATGAGGCGGTGGGCGTGCCTGGCTGCGCGGGGGGCGTGGCGCGGTCACCTGGAGGAGTGTGATGCCGGCGACGCTGATGCTTCTGGCCGCGGCCGCCGTCTGCTGCTCGTGCTGCGCCTTCGCGCTGATTCTGCGCCGGCTCCGCGGCTGCTGCTGCGTCCCACGGACACTGATGGCGCGGACGGAGAAGCCGCTCTTCAGGATAGCGTGAGTGCGGGGCGTGAGCTGTGACCTTGCGGATCCCCGGGATCTATAGATCACCGCAGGGATCTGCTGACTCTTCTGGGCTTGCAATGTTTGTTTATGATACTGAATTGATGGTAATGGGGGGGGGGGGGATGGTGAAACATTTTCCCACTTGAGATTAGGAAACATTGCACCCAATGTGATCCCCTGATATACAGCCTGAGGTCACTGGGGATTAAGGATCCAGTATACTGCGGCTGCTGTGGGGTGGACGGTTTGGAGGCAGGTGTTACCCCCATGTTGGGGTAATGGGGCAGGTGACCGCGCAGAGGATCGGGCCCCGGTGGCTTCTTTGCCGTCTATGGGATTACTAGGCTTAAATTCTAGGGGAAAAAACTGACAATAAAAACTGGAGTCGTGGGATTGTCATTTTTTTTTTTTACTGACCGTGTGGAGGGGAGCAGTGGGCACCACCCGGGCATGGGTAGCTCCTCAGGGATAGAGGCAGGAGGCATGTGCAGTAGCTGTAGGATGGTCCCTGGGGATCATCTCCAGTGGTGCCCCCCACCACGGGCCGCTATTCTAGTGGTACCCACCATCCCGGGCATCTTTTCTAGTGGTACCCCCCAGCCTGGGCATCTTTTCTAGTGGTACCCCCCATCCCAGGCATCTTTTCTAGTGGTACCCCCCCATCCCCAGGCATTTTTCTAGTGGTACCCCTACACAGGCCCATCTTTTCTGTGGTTTATCCCCCCCCATCGGGCATCTATTCAGTGGTACCCCCCCATCACCGGACATTCTAATTAATAGTGGTACCCCCATCCCCGGGCATCTATTCTAGTGGTACCCCCCCCTCCCCTCGGCATCTATTCTAGTGGATCCCTATCCCCTCCTCGTGGCCTCTTGTAGCGGTGCCCCCCACCACGGGCCGCTATTCTAGTGGCCCCCTCGGGGCATCTATTCCAGCGGCCCCACCACCACCCAAGCATCTATTCCAATGGCCCCACCACCAATAGACCTGGGCGTCTATTCTGGTGCCCCCCCATTTTAGAATCTGTTTATTTTGGCTCACCCTCCCAAGCATCTATTTCACCCCTCGGGGCTTCTACTTTAGTGGTTCGACCCATGGCATCTATTATTGTGGGCCCCCCTTTCTCTTCCCCCGGGCATTTTCCCGTGCCCCTCCTTCCCGGGATTTTCTGTGAGGCCCCTTCCCGGGCATCTATTCTTGTGGCGCCCCCCCCTTCCCGGGCATCTATTGTAGTGGCCCTCCTCCCAGGCCTCTATTCTAGTGGCGCCCCACTCCTGGCATCTATTCTATTATCACCCCCCTCCCAGGCATCTATACTAGTGGCGTCTCCCCTCCTCCCGGGCATCTATTCCAGTGCCCCCTCCTCCTGGGCATCTTACTCTAGTGGCGTCTCCTTCCAGGGAATCTATTTCAGACTTTACCTGTGGTGAAAACCCAGGGATCATTTGGGGGGCCCCCTTCCCCACTGGAATCTTTTTAAGTTGTGGCCCCCCCTCCCCCCCCAAATAGCCCATCTATTCCAGTGGTGAACGACACCCCCCATCTATTCTAGTGGCGAGGCCAAGACACCCAAGCACACAGAGGATCGATCACTGGTTACTTTATTGTTGTGATTGTTCAATTTAAAATTGCGCCCGCTGCCGTGTTTTCTGTTACCCAACCCTGGGGCGGAGTGTCGGGTACGGGGGGTAGATTTTTCCTTTTGGATGTGGTCTTGTTTTTTGGGGATTCTGTTGCTTTGCTGGACAGGACTGAGGCGCAGTGTTCTGCATACAAAACGTATGTGAGCGCTCCCCGGGGTGGGGGGTAAGGGGAAAGTTCTGACAACCCAAGTATCAGGGTGAGGGCAAGTTCTGCCACATCCCCCGGATGGGAGGGTGAGGGCAAAGTTTGCAACTCCCCGGAGGGGGTAGGAGCAATGTTTTGCTACATCCAGGATGCGGAGGTGAGGGCAATGTTCGCGTACTTTTCCCATGATGCGGGGTGGAGGGCAATGTTCTGGTTCATCCCCTGATGCGGGGTGAGGGGCAATGTTCCGGGAATCCCCGTGATGCGGGGGGTGTTGGGGGAGCAATTTCTGCGTAAACCCAGGATGCGGAGGGTGAGGAGCAATGTTCTGCGTACATCCCAGTGATGCGGAGGGTGAGGACAATGTTTGCTACATCCCCGTGATGGGGGGTTTAGGGCAATTTCTGCTCATCCCCCTGAAGCGGAGGGGGAGGAGCAATGTTTTTTGTAATCCCCCCGATGGGGGGGTTTGGAGCAATGTTTTTTGGTAACCCAGTGAGCGGGGGGTGAGGAGCAATTTTTTGCTACACCCGTGATGCGGAGGGGTGGGAGAAAGTTTTTGGTACATCCCAGTGTGCGGGGGGGGAGCAAGTTCGCGTACATCCCCAAGTGATGCGGAGGGGTGAGAGCAATGTTCTCACACCCCCAATGTGCGGGGGGGTGAGGAAAAATTTGTTCTGGTAATCCCAAGTTGCGGGTGTGAAGAGAAAAGTTTGCAAAATCCCGTGATGCGGAGGGTGAGGAGCAATGTTCTGCGTACATCCCAGTGATGCGGAGGGTGAGGAGCAATGTTCTGCGTACTTTCCCAAGTATACTAGATGGGGGCAATGTTCCTGCTTTTAAAACTATGCATAAAGGTTTAATATTTGCTACCCCCCAAATTAGAGCGCTGTAAGGGCAATGCTTGCATATACCAAATAGAGTTACAAGGAGCAATGCTCTGTATATATCCAGGTGATACTGAGATGCAAGGTGAAATGCTCTGCAAGCAGAACGAATGCAATTTTGTACTATTGTTTCCGGCAGAAAAGGGTGTTGTTTGGCGTTTTAAGAAATAAAACCAAGTAAAGGTAGTACTTTTGGGGAAAACAGTGCAGTTTCGGCAAAAAGTCCAAGTATGGGGAGATTTAAGGGCAATGCTTTTGAAATTTGGGGCCCGCGGGGCTGACCGTTTTCCATAAAAATTTCCGGGTATACTGTAGTGGGTTCCCTTTGTTCTGCAGATTGCCTTCAAGCAGTTTTCCCAAAAAGGCAATGTTCTGCGGTCCCTTTACTTTTGTCTTGAAGGGAAACGTTGATCTGCAATTTTTTTGCGGGGCCCCTTAAAGGTTTTTGGTCCCTTTTTTTTTTATTTAATTTGGGTGCCCCGCAATACCCCATCCTGATACACTGTTACAAATGCGCTGCAATGGAGTTACCAGCATCGCCAATAGTAATCTGCACGGTTAAGGGGGTTTTTAAATTTCTCTGTAGGGGCGGGGGACTGTGAAAAGTTCTGAAGGGGCGCAGTAAATGTTCTTAGTTTTTAAATGTTAGGGTGCAATAGTCTGCAGAGTTCCCAGTAAGGTGACTGACCAGGGCTCCTTATAAAACCTGCAGCCCTGAGCTGTATCTATAGCAGGAGACTGAAGGGTTAATGTGAACTACATGTGTCTTGTGATACTGGAGGGAGCGATGATCTGCGGGGCACAGAGTGCAATGTCACAGTCACACGATCTCCTTACCACACAGTCTGGACAGTGATTATAGACAACAGCTCCGCGAGACCCCGACATTGTGCAATCCTGTGAGATTTCAGGGGGTTTTCAAGTTTATTGCTAAACACATCGGCTGGATAAATCCCCCCTGTCTGAAAAAGTTGTTACTTTGTATCAGTAGGTTTGGTCTAAACGGGAAATAAAAATTGTAGAAAACCCATTATTTCTGTGAAAAATGCACAGGTTAATCCTGTATTACCCTTTCCAGAGTGCGCTCACTATTCTGGGGTGCAGCATGTTTTCCCTATTTTAAACTTCCCCTGTACTGATCCTGATTTACACCCTTTTAATTATCCCCAGAGCTGCGTCACTTTTTCTGCTGGTGCGTCACTTTTTACCCCACATTACTTACCCTGTACTGATCCTGGTTACATCCTGTTTTTCCCACTCCGGGTTGCACCCCACAAATTCCTGGGTCGGGTCATGTGTATTTTACATTATTTATCCTTTTACTGATCCTGAGTTCCCATCCTGTATTATCCTCCAAGCTGCGCTCACTTTTTCTGCTGGTCGGGCACTGTAATACAAAAATTTTATCCTTACTGATTGAGTTACATCCTGTTTTTTTTAAATTTCCGAGCAGCACTCACTTTTTCTGCGGGCCCGTAAACGTGTACATACATTATTTAAACTGTACGGATCCTGATTACATCCTGTATTATATTTCCAGAGCTGCATCACTTTTCCCTGTTTGGTTTGCAGTCATGTGTACATACATTATTTTATCATTTATTTACCCCCTGAGTTACACCCTGTATTATCCTCCGGGACTGACTCACTATTCGCTGGTGCAGTCACTGTGCATCTTTTACCTATCCTATACTGATCCTGATTTAAACCATCCTGTATTATCCTGCAGAGTGCACTCACTATTCTGCCGGTGCAGTCCCCGGGGTACTTTCATTACTTATCCTTTTTACTGATCCTGATTTTACCCCCTGTATTATTTCCAGAGCTGCGCCACTCCACCCGCACATTGAGGAGTTGGGTCCACCGCTAAAGGACGGGGGCTTCCCCTGCAAAAATTTGGCTCTGTCCCCCTTGAGTTTTTGCATGTGCCCCTTTTTCCTAATCTGATGAATCTGCAGCGAGGAGCAGGCGACCTTAAAGGGACTTTCAATAGCAAAACATGGCAATTTTAGGGCCTAGGCACAGTTGGGGCCTCCTATTTGGATCTATATCACTGTCCTATCTCCTAATGCTTTGTGTCAGTTTTCACTGTCGCTCTCCCATTCCGTTCATGAGTTTAGAGGCTCCGGATAAACAGATAGGAAAATGTTGATGGATTTTTTTTTTTAGGGAAATTATTAGAGGGTTTTCGGGGTCACGGGGGGGGTTAACCAGCGCAGGACTCGTGAGGCTCGAGTGTTAATGAACTGCTGAATCTGTGGAACTATGAGAGGTGTTGTCAGCACCCGCTGCAGGTTTGTTCTACCTCCGTGATCGCGGGGGACTGACCCGAGTCCTCCCCCTGTGCCGTTCATAGCCATGCCCCAACATTTATAAATTGAAGGGGAATTCACGGGCGGGGAGTGGGGCATTTTGCAGGAGTCGGATTGATAAAAGGACGACCCCAACCCCCCAAAATTTAAAAGTTGGTCCATTTAGTTCGATGCAAAGAGCAAGGGGAAGGGGTCCGGGCCCCCGGGGCTACTGCCCCCAATATCTTCACCTTATAAAAAGAGGAGTGTAATTGAGAAGGGGGGGCCAAAGCGCTGCCCCGGGGGAAAAGATTTGCCCCCCCAGGGCAAACAGTTTTAGAAAAATTTTTCACCTGCTTTAAAAGAAGTAAAGAGTCCCATTCACAAAATGTGTGGTGAGGAAATTCCTTTATCCCCTGACTTGTTAGGTTTTGCCCCAACCCCAATTTAGTGTAAGGGGCCCTTTCTTAGGGGAATTAATGAGTGAGATGTGGGTATTAGGGGAAATCTTGGAGCCAAATATTTTTCAGAAAAATTCAGAGCTTAAAAAAATTTGTTCCCTGCGTGTTTTGCTTTGAAATTTTTTTTTGTGCCAAAAAAGTCATTTCCAAAAAATTTTTTTTTTTCATGACAAGCAAAAGGGAAAAATGTTTTGAACTTTGGCTTTCAGGCTCCATTCTACCCCACTCAGTTTGTACAGGGCTACTGAAATTTTATATACATATCTTACCTTCTTATACTAAATTTGCCCGCAAGTATTTAGTTTTGCTTAGTTCTGCAGATTTTTCCGTAACTGCTTTGTTATTTTTTGCTCCAAAAAATAAAAATTTTAATTTTTATTTTTTGTTAGTATTTGGGAAATTTTCCCCCTTTTGGTTTTAGCCTCCCTGAATCCTTCTGGGCTCTGGAAGATTAAAAGCAGTCTTGATCAAAATCTGATCCCGGGTTTTCTAACTTTTCCTAATGTTGGTGAGTTTTGGGATTTGGATAAAAATTACAGTTTTGTCTTTAACCTCCCCAAAAATTTTCCAAAAAAGTCAAAAAAATTTTTTTTTTAATTTTTTTTTTCTAGGGGGTCTGTTCTACCTAAATTTTTGATTTTTGTTCATAAGGTGAAAAACACCAGATGTTACCAATTTACTACAGGAAAGTTATCCTTAAACATGGCCGTGTATGAGGGAGTCAGGAGTCGGAGTCGGGGTTTGGAAATTGGGGAGTGGAGTCGGGCCTTCGGTTCCCGACCCCCACACCCCGGGGAAATTTCCCCATGCTTGTGTCAGTGAGTGGAAATTTTGTTGTTTAAAACCTGGATGAAAACCCTGTTTTTTTTCCCAACATTTTAGGTCGCTACAGTGTGTCAGTGCGCCTCTTAACGAGCAATGCAGATATGTTATCAGGACCGGTTTTCAGCCTCTGTATGTAAAGAGCAATGAGTGTTCCCATTCTGTTAAAGCAAGCGGAGATC